>CM019693.1:54896232-54921906 GCA_009760885.1 Achatina immaculata
TTTATCATGTTTCCATTACTATCCTTCAAGCTCTGTAGAGGTTGTTCATACCCTTGCTTTACTGTTAGCAAGTCTTTATAAAATTCCCAGCCTTTCTTATTCTGATGGTATGTCTGCATCTCGCTTCCGTCTTTCATATATTGTCGTTTTTTGTTGAAGAGTAACTTTTTGAGTTTCTGTACACTGCGTGTGGTACTTCTGATTTATTTTGCTATTCATGTCACTCAACCATATCTGTCTTGCTGCTTTTTTCTTATGAATGCCTCTCTGCAGACTTCATTGAACCTGTTCTTTCTTTTAATTGTGGTCTTGACTCCCAAGATCTCTTACGCTGTGTTCTTTATAATGGTTTTTTATATCTAAAATTGAAACTGAAGAAATATTTTTATAGTAAATAGAGATGCTTTGAAAAGAGAAGAAACTAAAAATAATTTCAAAATAAGATAAATCAAAAGATAAAAACAAGAAGGAATGAAGAAAATAAAAGCATTGATGACAGAGAGGAATATATACAAACCATTAATGTACTAACAATGTGTTATTCATTCGTTAACAAAGTATTAATAATCAATTTTCAAGTGATGTTTCCGCCATGTGTTATCTGAGTTAAAGAAGGCTTGTATTGTATGTGAACATTTCTTGATGCCACGAAATGCCCGGTCCCCTCAGGTTTGTCTTTTAGCAGTGCTGTTATGATAACTGGTTCTTGTGGAGTTATCCAGGAGAGAGGAGTGAGACTGTTTATGTACATTATATGTTTGGAGTTGTTTCCCCTGCCTTTCAGAATTACAAGAGTTAATTCCCGTGCTAAATTGTAACGGTAAAAGCTGACAGCATCTTTCAACCTATTGTCACTAGTCTGCCCACTTATCTTAAGGACACATTCATGCTCTCATTGCTTTTGAGACCCTTACACTCCTGCCGGGTCACAACTACCGTATCTTCACCCTTGATGTAGTGTCCTTATACACATCCATCCCGCATGATCGGGGACTTCAGGCCGTCAAGTTCTTTCTGAACAAAAGACGCAGTCCCTCTATTTCTACGTCTATTATTCTGCGCCTTACACGACTTGTCCTCTAACTCAGTTCTTTTGATTTCAATGGCCTTTACTTCGACCAGATTAGTGATGTAGCCATGGATACCAAAATGGGCCCCAGCTATGCATGTCTGTTCATGTGCCACTTCGAACACAAGGTTCTGAGAGCCTATAGAGGGCCTTTTACGGCCTTCTATAGACGCTACATAGATGACAGCATTGGGGTCACATCAGTGCCAGAAGAAGACCTTGACAACTTCATCAGTATTATTAAGGAGTACAATTCTGTCATTTCTTTCACCTCCCATGTCTCTACTACTTCCGTTAACGTTCTTGACATTGCCTTTACTATCGGCCCTACCGGGCTTACTACTTCTGTTCACTATAAACCTACAGACTCTCACAGCTATCTCTTGTACTCTTCCTCCCATCCAAGATCGTGTAAAGACTCTATTCATTTTTCCCAGCTTCTTAGGTTGCGACGTTTGTGTACTGAGGATATGAATTTCCAGGATCAAGGCCTTAAAATGCTAGATTTCTTCCGTCAACGCGGCTATCCAGAACATGTCCTCTCGTCATCTTGGAACCGCATCAGCCATATATCGCGGCAACAAACCCTCACTCCTAAACCCCACTGTAGCTCGGACAGAGTTAAACTGGTACTCACTCACCACCCTCATAGCTTGGCAGTTAAAAACATACGGTTTCGCCATCTCCATCTCCTCCAAACCAAGCCTGATACACGTGAACTTTTTGGTGAACCCCCATTGGTGGCCTACAGACAGGACAAGAACTTTAGGGACCTTCTAGTTCGTAGTCATCTTAAGACAGATGACACTTTTTATGATACCAGACGTTGCTGACGCCGTAGATCTAACACTTGCCCGTTTGTTGTCGAGGCTAGCCAGATTTCCTTCCCTATGTCCACGTTATCGGTTCAGGAGGGTTTCACTTGCACTTCACGCAATGTTATTTATGCTATTATGTGCAAACGTTGTGGTATGAAGTACATATGGGAGACCAGTTTACGCTTAGGAGATCGTTTTCGCCAACATCTTAATGATATTTCTAAGAAGGCCTGGACATCAGTGGCTAAATATGTTTGCATTAGCAACCACATGGGAAAACAGGACATTTCTGTTAGTGCGATCCACTCGTGTTCTGCTGATGTACGATCTCGGAGGGTCCTGGAACAGCGCCTTATTTTCTAGATTGGCTGTCTCCACCCAGCTGGAATCAACAATGTCTTCAGCTTTATGTAACTAATTTAGTTTTCCACTCCCCCCCCCCCCGATTTTTACTCTACTTTCTTTCTCCTAGCTACCCCTCCTTGTCGCCACCCTCTTTTCCTCTCTGGCAACACATTGGTGTTTATGGGGTCTTGTCCTATTCAACAGTTTCACATTTTCTCCCTGCAGGTGTTTATATCTCCATTCATTATCTCTCCGCTTCCCCTTTCCCCCTTCTCCTCTAGCGGCTATCATGTTTCTATTGCCCTTCCCCCCTTCAACATTCTGTTTTCCTCCTCTCTCTCCACCTCTTCTTTACGATTGGCTCTATCGGCTTATCCTTTGTGTGGCCCCGCGTGGTCTCTATGCATCTTCTAGTGGACACGCATTTCTCTGATTCCCACTTCTGGAGGAGGCCATATTAAGACAAGTTCTTCGGTTAGTTACATGTTTTTGTCTCGTTTGTGCATGTAATCCTCGAAAAAGTCTCACACCGAAATATCGGATGTTGTATGTTTTTCATTTCTACATTGTCATACTTTCTATTCGTTTTTTCTCACTTTACTCACTCCCTCTGCTACTTTGTAAATCTACACCATACAACTCTATCTATCTTTATTATTTAAACCAGTTTTACTGCAGTCGCCATCCCTTTTAAGAATAAGAAACATCATCATCTCTTTGTTATCATGTGACCATTTGCTCCTCCAGGAACAACAGTGCTACATCAACTCCCAGGTGAAAGGGTGGGTGGAGCTTGGAGACACTGCCCGATTTTGGCAGCCAGAGCACTATAGCTGACATGCTGACATCAGAGTTACTGAACAATAGCTGACATGCTGACATCAGAGTTACTGAACCATAGGTGACATGTTGACATCAGAGTTACTGAACAATAGCTGACATGCTGACATCAGAGTTATCGAGCAAAAGCTGGGATGCTGACATCAGAGTCATCAACAAAAGCTGACATGCTGAAATCAGAGTTAGCGAACCATAGCTGACATGCTGAAATCAGAGTTAGCGAACCATAGCTGACATGCTGACATCAGAGTTAGCGAATCATAGCTGACATGCTGACATCAGAGTTACTGAACCATAGTTGACATGCTGACATCAGAGCAAGCGAACAAAAGCTGACATGTTGGCATCAGAGTTAGCTAACCATAGCTGACATATCAGAGTTAGCTAACCATAGCTGACATCAGAGTTAGCGAACTATGGCTGACATGCTGACATCAGAGTTAGGGAACCATGGCTGACATACTGACATCAGAGTTAGGGAACCATAGCTGATATACTGACATCAGAATTAGCGAACCGTAGCTGACACCAAAGTTAGCGAACTTTATTTGACATGCTGACATCAGAGATAGCGAACCTTAGCTGACCCAGAACCTGTTCCATTTCTCCTTTGGTACCCCAACTAACAGGCCCATCCTGGCTAACGAGGCACAGAACATCATAGTCCACACGGTGGTGAAATCTGCATAAAGAGCTACTACTTTCTAGCTGTACTCATGGGCTGAACGAACAAGTAGCTGTCTTAACCCGCTCCCTAGCCGACACGATAATGTGCTCCGACATCTTCACTGCATCTGCTACAAGGAACACCAGCTCGTAGTTCCATTTAGAAAGAAAGAAATATAGAAAGAAAGAAAAAAAGAAAGAAATATAGAAAGAAAGAAAGAAAGAAAGAAAGGAAGAAAGAAAGAAAGAAGAAAGAAAGAAAGAAAGAAAGACAGAAAGAAAGAAAGAAAAGCAGTCTTCGACAGCTGAATGTTGCTATCATTGATGAAAGGTTATCACGGTGCAGAGCCTGAGACTAGGAGAATATTCAGACTCTGTAGTCAAAGGAAGAACTTGTTAAACACAAAGTAGGAACTAAATAAAAGATGAGATTTCTACTGGTTTATGTTACATGTACTTTAAGCATACAAATCAAATACTCACGACAGCTACAGTTTAATGTTGATTCCCCGGTACATTTGTTCTTATGATATGTATCCTTCACGTGTCTCTGTGTACATTTATTCTTATCATCTGTCTCCTTCATGTTCCTCTGTAGACATCTGCTGTCATCTTTGACTAAAAAATAAAGAACGAAATAAACTTTAAACATGTTTCATGATAAATACTTTGCATGTGATCACTACGAGGCCTAAAGAAACCTAAAGCTACACTTGCTAAGTAAATGATGACTTTGAAAGAGAACATGCGGGAGTTTATACGATCGTCGAGTAGGGCTGCGATAGTTTGTATCTTCCATAAGAAAGTACCGACCGGTTCATACAAAACCAAGAAACAGAGATAATAGAAACGCTACTGATCAATTCATTCTACTCATTATGGACGTCACTTTAGGTGGTTTAGTAACCCGCTGTTTGAAAATAAATAAATGCAAACAAAATATCAAATTAAAAAAAATAGAAATTCGTAAATTTGAATTTAATAATTTCATGTGTTCTTTTCTGTATGAGTGAAGTTATGAATCATCTCTCAGCCTTTGTCTCTGACATAAAAAGAGAGATAGAATGAGAGAGAGAGAGAGAGAGAGAGAAAGAGAGAGTGAAAGTGTGTGTGTGTGAGAGAGAGAGAGGAGCAGGAGAAATAGAGAGTGAGAAAGAGAGAGAGAGAGAAAGAAAGAACATAATCACATATGTGAGAGAGAGAAAGAAAGAACATAATCACATATGTGAGAGAGAGAAAGAAAGAACATAATCACATATGTGAGAGAGAGAAAGAAAGAACATAATCACATATGTGAGAGAGAGATAGAAAGAACATAATCATATATGTACTCGGTCACCTATATTTGAGTACTTACCTAACTGAGTGTGCTCTCTCTCTCCCTCTCCCCTCTCCCTCTCTCTCTCTCTATGTTACATACACCCACGCTTTATCTCTCAAATGTACTACCTTTTTGATAACTATCCGAGGTAAATTTATATGTTGAAACTGTAATTATATAATGTTTGGTATTATCCGCCGTTTCGAACATCCACGTGAAGGCCTGAAACCAGATTTCCGCGGATACGATGGGAATACTGTACAGAGATTATGAACATTGTAAAATAATATCAGTAACAGAGAATAGTTTATTTGACTACGGATGATACCAAATGAAGTGCATTTTTCATCTATTTTTCTTTGTTTTCATTCTATTTTGTCAATGTAGTCGTTAGGAAAAATTTGCATCAAAATATTATTTTGTTGTTTCTTCTTCACTTATACGTTCTCATCGTTTTCTGTCACCCTCGTTTATTATCACTTTCCTCTCTCTTTTTATCATTGTGTGAAACAAAACATTACACCTTAGTCTACCTTTATTACTAAAACCAGTTTTACTTTATTTTACCTTTATTACTAGAAACAGTTTTACCTTAGTTTACCTTTATTACTAGAACACCTTTACATTAGTCTCCCTTTTCTACTAGAACCAGTTTTACATTAGTCTACCTTTATTACTAGAACCAGTTTTACATTAGTCTACCTTTTCTACTAGAACCAGTTTTACATTAGTCTACCTTTATTACTAGAACCAGTTTTATCACAGTCGTCATTTCTCTTATGACTTTTAGTAAGTTGTTTCTCTCCCTTGTCTCCGTGGTATATTCCTTACCCAACTAAACTGCGTTCTTATCTTTGTGTTTACTTTTTTTTTAACTATCATCAAACATTTCCTTGCTATTTTTGTCACCAATGTCTTAAATCACTTTCTTATGATTTATTCATTCATTATTTACCAGCTTTTACCAGGAAAATATGGCCGGGACGACATAAACACTATGATTTTGATAAAAGTAAAGATGTGTGTAACGTTCTAGATTTTAGACGCCTCTTAAACTTTTATGAATAAAATCTCTCATTTTGAAATAAGAAAGCACGAAACTTTCAAAACTGTCGTTTGTAATAGGCTCAGGTCACTTTAACTCGTAAGAGCTTTCAAATATTGTCCTAAATCATTGCACCTCTTGGTGAATTTCTATATCGAAGGTTGGATCTGTAGTTTGTTTCACTGAAGCTGTATCCAGTTCTACTACTTCTTCTTCTTCGTTCGCATTGTCTGTCTATAACTGCAGTTCTGTCTCGTGAATAAATTTCACTGTTTTTTGTAATTCATGTATGGAACCGTAGAGCTTATCTTCTTTAGTGGTTTCACTGGGTCAGTAATTACTTCTCAGTGTCTCGTAGTTGGCGCAGTTTTGGAGGATATGTTCCACAGTTTGGGGCACATGGGCACATGTACAAAGAGTAGTAGTACTAGTCCTAAACTTTGTACACATATGACTTCGGAGTCGGCTGTGTCCTGTTCGGAGACGGAAAATGGTAACTCGTTCCTTTCTATTTAGCATGTGATAATCATCATTTGGTGGTGTTTGTGGCTTCCTGTAGGTTTTTATCATGCTTTTCTTCTGATTATAGGTGACTGGTATGTCTGGTTGCTCCATTTCAGTGCCCTAAGCGGCACTGAGCTTTCTCATTGTCTGGTATTCCATATTGGGAGGGAATCCATTGCAAGGTGAATGTGTTGTAAGCCAATTTTTGACAAGGCATCCTTTTATTCTGGTAGTTTGTTGCACTGAAGAGCTTCCAGCACTGATCTTGCATCTGTGAGAATTACTGTGGGATGTGTATCAATTCTGGAATCTGATAGTGTTTCAACTGCAGCAATAATTGCCCTAACTTCTGCATCATAGTTGTTGCAGTATTTTCCAGTAGGTATGGAAATCTTGTCAGTGATGTTGTTTGGATATTCAAAATGTGCTCCTGCCCCTCCATTCTTTATGGCACTGTGTGCAGATCCATCTGTATACACACGTATCCAGGTGTCACATGGATATTTGTCATCTAGCAAACTAAATGTGGTTGTTGATCTTACAAGACTGCTTTGCATCTTACGGTTCTGCACACTTTTCACTTGAGTTTGAATAGTTATTATCTGCTTCTTTCCATGATGTATGCTCTGATACATACTTGTTGTAATGGAGTGACTACAGTTGGAAGGTCTGGTATCAACTTACGCATACGCTTGGCCTGATGAATAAAGCTGCTTCTTTTAAGCCGTCTTAGTGCCAAGTTATTGAATCTCTCCTTCAGGGGATGGCTTACAGAGCTGAGGAATTTCTCTCCTAAGATCGTGACCTTTGTGTCTCTACGTTCCTTTAGCGCTTGAACACCAACTATTTTCTACATTTCTACTATTAGTGTGGACCTCATGGCACATGTGATAATCCGTAGTGGCTGATTTTGTACCTTGTCTAGATTATGCAGCGTAGTGTTTGATGCTGTGCACCAAGATGTTGAGCCATATTCTAAATGTGGTAGAATACTTTGCTGATATACATTCTTCACTATTATTTCACTAACTCCCCATGTGGTTCCACTCAAATTTCTTAATATGGCTAGTTTTCTTCTGGCTTTTGCTTCTGCATTGCTGATGTGTTGCTTCCATGTCAGTTTTGAGTTAAGAGTCACTCCTAAGTAAGTGGGTTGGTTGTTCATTCTTAAGGAAATTTCATTTACAAAGATCTTACCTGCTTTCTGTTTAGATGAGAGAGTGAAGAGAGTGGTATTTGATTTCTCTGTGTTGATATTTACACATCATTTGTTTGTCCATTATGCCAAGATGTCTGCTGCTCTTTGGAGTCTCTGTGTAGCAACTCTCGCGTATTCATTTGTACAGATCATCTCCATACAGTGCCGGTTTTAGTCATAGGGAAGTTCCTTGACCAGGTCATTGATGAATACCAGGAATAGTGTAGGTGAAAGGACTCCTATATGTGGTACACCATGTCGCAGCAGTACTTTCTGGCTTTTGTGTCCATCCATTACTACTCTTGCTTTTCTATTGTGTAAATATACTTTTATTCAGTTGTACAGTCTGCCATTCACATTGCAGTTTCTTAGTTTCCACAGCAGACCTTTTGTCCATACTTTATCAAAGGCTTTCTTCAGGTTTTTGTCTTGGAATGCTCCTTCAATCCCTTGTGAGAGATAGGTCACTTGACCCTCTGTACTGTAGTACTGCCTAAATCCTGCTTGTTGTGGAATAAGAAGGTTTTCACATTCTAGGTACCATTTTAGCCCCAGGTCAATGACTCCTTCCATCGTTTTGCAGAGGCAGCTAGTGAGACTGATTGGCCTGTAGCTGGAGGCTGTATCACTGTTTTCCCTGGTAGCAGTGGTACCATGCTTGCTTCCTTCCAGATTTGAGATAACGTACCTGTGTTCCAGCACATATTGAAATTATCCAACAGCTTTCCCATTGCTGCCATTCCCAGGTTCTTGGTCATTTCATTGGACACTCCATCTGGTCCTGGTGATTTCTTTGGTTTCAGTTTACCGACTACTAGGTCTAATTCGCTGGGTGTGATTGGTGCATCCATGACCTCCACTTTTCTGCCTTGTTCCCCTTCTTTCTGTGGGTCAGTGCGCACTGTATGCTCTTTCTCTAGATGGAAATCAATGTTGTAGTTATGTGCAAATATGCGACCAAAGTTATCTGCTACTTGCTTACCTGTAAGAGTTTTCCCATCCTCTATTAGTGTAATCTTTGTACTTCTTCCAGTACTCTCATCGTTTAACTGTTTGATTAGTTTCCACAGTTTCCTTCCATCCTTTTCAAAGTTTAGGGACTCTGTTTTCTCTCTCCAACTTTCCCGTCTGGCTTGCAGCTTGGCTCTATCAAATTTGGCCTTAGCATGTTGGTAATTATTGTGGTGTTCTTGGCATGGTCTATTTTCTGCTTGCTTTCGAGCTGCTTCCACGTTATCATGGAGTTTTCCCAGCTAACTAGACTAGTATGGTTTATAGTCCCTGCGAGCTCCTCTGGGAATGGTTTCACTGGCGGCCTGAAGGATATAAGCACTGAATTCCTTCACTATGTTGTTATTATCCTTACCTTCTATGGACAGCTGTCCCACCAGGATACCTGTACAATGTCTGTACATTGTCCAGTTTGCTTTTTTATAGTTCCATCTGGGGAGAGGGCTACTGGTGTTAAGGAGTTCATTTTCTATTGTCAGGAAGACTGGTCGATGGTCGCTACCTCCAAGTTGTTTTCCAACTTCACGTGTAATGTTCCACTTCAGATCTGGAGAGTGGAATGTCAGATCTGGTGTTGAGGTTGTACGCCAAGCCCTTGAGTAAAATGTTGGGGGATCCATTGGCTGGTTGATCAGGAGAAGTCCATTATCATCCTGCCAGCTCTCAACTTCCTCTCCTCTCTTGTCTATGTGGTCACAGCCCTAGCTCTGGGAATGGCTGTTAAAATCACCACAGACCATCAGTCTCTCTTTGTGTGGGATTGTTTCCAAAGCAAGTGGCGGTAACTAGGACAGTAATAGTTAAGGAGGTGGAAGTCTGTATTACTGGTTTTTAGATGGACCATCTGGTATTCAGCTCCTTCCATGTACACTCCCACCTGACATGCGCTGATGTTATTCTTAACAAGTGTCACCTTTGGTTAAGTGTATCTACTTTATGCAGCATATACTTACCTACTCTGCAAAGAGTATGTTCTCTAGTTCCACATTTTTGCTTTAGCCATCTCTAACACTACTGACACTCTGAGCATTCCACATCATTATTTTAAGTTCTTGGTCTTTGGCAGTTTTCTGATGTTGTATTTTTATGGCCAGTAGGTCTACTGTCTCCTGGCTCCACAAGACTAACTGAGGCGTCCTCCAGTAGCATTGGTTGGACCCTTTCGAGGCAGGGGACTTGGCATTGCACCTGCCTGGTTAGTTTTCACAGGGCGAGCACCATGTTTTAAAACTGCAGATAGAGACATTTCATTAGCGATAATGCGTGGTACCCTGATTTTTTCCATGCGCCTTTTGGGTGGGTATCTCCAACTTCAGCATCTTTCCTTGCTAGGGTAGACTGTGGTCTTGCTCGGACTGCCATGAAGACAGTGTGGCTGGCCTGGCCAAAACTTTGTTTTCCAGCCTTTGGTGGCTGTACTTAAGCCCCTTCTGGCCAGACAGCTTTGAGACAGTTTCACAGAGACACTCCGACTTTGGGATGATGAATCTGATTAATGCCTCAGTGATATACATTTTCCGCCACCTATAGTCTGCTGGCTCTGTTTTGTTCACTTCATTCTGATAGCCATTGTTGTAAACACCCATAGTCGTGTCATGTCCTGGATTCATTGGTTCACACCAGATTTTCCTTATCCCCGCCGGCAATCTCTGTGTTCCCATCTGTCCACCAACCAGACATTACATTTTACAAAAATAACAATTACAATTAGTTTTGATTGCTACAGGCTTCTGGGCCACAGAAGTAGGTCAGAGTTTTTAAGCAAACAGATCTATGTTCCCTGTCTCACAAAGACTATGTTAAGATAAGTGTGTTCTTAACACAGTTCTTCCCAGGGAATCCAGTTCTAAGGAATCAACATCCTGTTCAGGCAGAAAAACATACACATTTATCGTATTAAATTATTTAATTACATGTTTCGGTCGGCATAAAGACATCTGTAACTCTGCACTTTTATGCCGATTCATGTCATTTAAATTAAGATTAGCTTATTAAAAATTAACATAGACATGCAGATCAAGAAAATGATGGTGTTAGATGTTCGGGACACCTCTCACAAGTAAACAGTTTAACACAAAATAATTACTTACTGTTTGTGTCATCATCCCTGTCTGATGTCAACAGTGCGGCCGATCTTGATAATTTTGGTCCCATCTAGATCATTAAAACTGCCAAATCATATGTTAGCTATAAATACAGATAAAATGGTACATGAATCTAGATAATTCTGAATACTTTTATTAATTAACGAAGGGCATTTCTTCAATATGTACATTAGTGAAATATTTAAATACATCTGAAAACTCAAAAATAAATCATTAAAGAAGAATCAGAATAGTTGATTGGACTAATAAACAAGAATCAAAATAGTTGACTGTACTAATAAACAAGAATCAAAATAGTTGACTGTACTAATAAACAAGAATGAAAATAGTTGCCTGGAAACAAGACACAGAGATATGAAGTTAAATAAATCAGTACAGAGCTGTCACGGGAAGAAATCCATGTGTAGAACTTTATGCGTGTGCTTCATTTAAACTCAAATACTACCACATTAAAATACTGCTAAATTCAAATACTACCACATTCAAATACTACCACATTCAAATACTACCACATTCAAATACTACCACATTCAAATACTACCACATTCAAATACAGCTAAATTCAAATACTACCACATTCAAATACTACCACATTCAAATACTGCTAAATTCAAATACTACCACATTCAAATACTACCACATTCAAATACTACCACATTCAAATACTACCACATTTAAATACTACCTCATTCAAATGCTGACACCAAGAATCTGGTCAAATCTAAACTGAGAAATAAAGTTATCTGAGATCTTCTTACTGCTGTTTTATTCCTCATATTCAGCTTATGAAAACAAGGAGAATGCTGCTGCTCTTATAAGTTTTCTCTCAATGTTATAAAATGTATGGGAATAATGAATGTATCTTAACAATCTACATGAGATGAAGATCCTGCATCATCCTATAAATGAAGTTCTTAAGAGAAAATGATGATGATTTGCTTTTTCTGTGACTTGTAATTTTTATCATTATTTATTTTTCAAAGTAAAACTGCTCATCAATTTTCACTTACACTTCTTTTTAGGCAATAAAATATTTCTTAGATACTTTTTTATGGGCAATAAAGAGTCTGAAAAATGGTAAATCACCAGGATGTGATGAGATAACCGCTGAATTTATTAAAGCAGGAGGAAAGGAGTGTGCAACAATCTATCATGCACTATGTAAAAAGATATGGCATTCAGGTATTTGGCCAAAAGAATGGAAAAGAACTGTATTCATACCACTGCCAAAAAAGGGTAACCTGAAATTATGCACCAACTACAGAACTGTTGCCCTGATTAGTCATGCCAGTAAAATTCTGTTAAAAATCATAATGGGTAGACTTCGAAAGAAAATAGAAGAAGAAGTCAATATGGTCCAAGCTGGCTTCAGGCAAGGAAGAGGATCAAGAGATCATATATTCAATCTAAGATTAATAATAGAGAAATGCAGGGAGTTTAATGTGAATCTATATTTATCCTTTATAGACTACTCAAAGGCATTTGATTGTGTACAACACCAGAAACTTTGGGAAATAATGGAAAAAATGGGATTTCCAACACATTTGATACAATTAACATCACTGCTGTATTTAGACCAACAAGCAGCAGTAAGAATAAATGGTGAAACAACAACTTGGTTTGACATAAAACAAGGGGTCCGTCAGGGGTGCATATTGTCACCCTACTTATTTAACTTGTATACTGAAAATATAATGAGGAATGTTAGAGAAGATGTAGACAAAGAATATTACGATGCCATAACAGTTGGAGGTTATGAAATACCAGAGATTAGATATGCTGATGACACAGTATTGCTGTCCACAACACAAGAAGGAATGGAAAAACTAATTATGTCAGTCCGCAAGAACAGCGAAGAGCAGAACCTCTATCTTAATGCAAAGAAAACTAAAGTGATGACAACTGACAAAACAAACAAGGCAACTGAAATATGTATCAGTGAGGAAAAACTGGAAGAAGTGGAGAGTTTTGAATATCTTGGATCACTACTAACTAATAATGGAGATACAATGCGGGAAATTAAAAGGAGGACATCTATTGCTCTTCAGAAAGTAAAACAAATAAAGAATCTGTGGAGAGGAGCAGACAGAACCACAAAAATAAGATTTTTAAGGGCATGCATCTTTCCCATCGCAACATATGCCTGTGAGACCTGGACACTTAACAAAACAGCTGAGAAGCACATAAATGCCTTTGAATGTAAATGCTATAGAAGAGTTCTCCAAATATCGTGGACACAAAAAAGAACAAATATATCTATACTACAAGAGCTTAATATTGAAGAAGGCTGGCTAGTAAAGAGGATTAAAGAGAGAAAACTTAAATATTTTGGCCACATTAAACGTCATGATAATTTAGAGAAGACCGTATTGGAAGGATACATAATGGGAAAAAGAAAAAGAGGAAGACCGAAACGAAGATGGCTGCAAGACATCGTTGATGATCTGGAAATGGATGCAGCAGCAGCAGGCCATCTTGCTCACAACCGAGAGGCCTACAGGAGTGCTGTTTGGGAGGCAAAGTTCCGCAAGGGACATGCAAAGGAATGAATGAATGAATATATACTTTTTAGGTAAATGTTTCAGAAATCTAAACAATTTCAGTTAAATTTCGTGAGAAATTTTAGATAATGTTTTAGATTTTTAAAAATCCTACCACCTGTACTCCTTGCACTTGTCTCACTAAAACATCTGAGTTAGAGATGCTAGCACATGTACTGGTTGCTCTTGAGTAACTACAACATCTGAGTTAGAGATGCTAGCACATGTACTGGTTGCTCTTGAGTAACTACAACATCTGAGTTAGAGATGCTAGCACATGTACTGGTTGCTCTTGAGTAACTACAACATCTGAGTTAGAGATGCTAGCACCTGTACTCCCTGGCCATGAATCACTACATCGTGTGAGTTGGAGATCCTAGCACATGTACTCCCTGGCCATGAGTCACTCCAACGTCAGAGTTTGAAATGCTAGCACATGTACACCTTGCCCATGAGTCACTACAACATGTGCGTGAGAGATGCCAGGACCTGTCCCCTTAACCCATGAACTACTACAACGTCTGAGTCAGAGAAGTTAGCACATATACTACCTGCATAATCCTCACTACAACACCTGAGTTAGAGATGTCAGCACCTGTAGTCATTGCTGATGAATCACTACAACGTGTGAGTTAGAGATACTAACCCCTTTACTCCTTGCCCTTGTCTCAATACAGCATTTAAGTTAAAGATGCTAGCACCTGTACTCCCTGCCCATGAGTTACTACAACATCTGAGTTAGAGATGCTAGCACCTGTACTCCCTGACTTAATCTCACTACATCATCTGAGTTAGAGATGCTAGCATCTGTAATGCGTGCACTTGAGTCACTACAACATCTGAGTTTTAGATGTCAGTACTTGTAATCCAACATGAGTCACTACAACATCTGCGTGATAGATGCCAGCAGCTCTGGAACACCTAAGTTAGAGATGATACTGTCATCTGTACTCCCTGAGCTTGAGTCACTACAACATCTGAGTTAGAGATGCTAATAGCCGAAATCCTTACCCTTGTCTCACTACAACATCTGAGTTAGAGATGCCAGCACATTTACTCCCTGCTCATGAATCACTACAACGTGTTACTTAGACTTGCACTCCTTGCCCTTGTCTTACTACAACATCAGAGTTTTAGATGTCAGTACTTGTAATCCAACATGAGTCACTACATCATCTGAGTTAGAGATGCCAGCACCTGTAGTCATTGCTGATGAATCACTACAACATCTGATATAGAGATGCCAGCACCTGTACTTCCTGGTCTTGAGTCACTACAACATCAGAGTTAAAGATGCTGCCACCTGCACTCCTTGCCCTTGTCTCATTACAACATCTTAGTTAGAGATGCTAGGACCTGTACTACCTGTCCTTAAGTCACTACAACATCTAACTTAGTAGGAATGCTAGCACCTCCACTCCCTACCCTTGAATCACTACAACGTGTTACTTAGACTTGCACTCCTTGCCCTTGTCTTACTACAACATCTGAGTTAGAGATGCTAGCACATGTACTGGTTGCTCTTGAGTAACTACAACATCTGAGTTGGAGATGCTAGCACATGTACTGGTTGCTCTTGAGTAACTACAACATCTGATATAGAGATGCCAGCACCTGTAGTCATTGCTGATGAATCACTACATCGTGTGAGTTGGAGATCCTAACACCTGTACTCCCTGAGCTTGAGTCACTACATCATCTGAGTTAGTGATGTCAGCTTCTGTACTCCCTACCCTTGAGTCACTACATCATCTGAGTTAGAGATGCTAGCACCTGTACTCCCTGAGCTTGAGTCACTACAACATCTGAGTTAGAGATGCTAGCACCTGTACTTCCTGGCCTTGTGTCACTACAACATCTGAGTTAGAGATGCTAGCACCTGTACTCCCTGATTTAATCTCACTACAACATCTGAGTTAGAGATGCTAGCATCTGTAATGCGTGCACTTGAGTCACTACATCATCTGAGTTAGAGATGTCAGCACCTGTAGTCCAACATGAGTCACTACAACATCTGCGTGATAGATGCCAGCAGCTCTGGAACACCTAAGTTAGAGATGATACTGTCATCTGTACTCCCTGAGCTTGAGTCACTACAACATCTGAGTTAGAGATGCTAATAGCCGAAATCCTTACCCTTGTCTCACTACAACATTTGAGTTAATGATGTTATAACTCTCTGCCAATGAGTCACTACAACGTCTCTGCTATAGATGCTAACACCTGCTCTCCCTGCCCATTAGTTACTACAACGTCCGAGTTAGAGAGGCTAGTACTTGTACTTCCTACTTTTGAGTCAATGCAACATCTGATTTAGAGATGCTAGCTCCTGTACTCCCTACCCTTGAGTCACTACAACATCTAACTTAGGAATACTAGCACCTCCACTCACTACCCTTGAATCACTACAACATCTAACTTAGGAATGCTAGCACCTCCACTCCCTACCCTTGAATCACTACAACATCTAACTTAGGAATTCTAGCACCTCCACTCCCTACCCTTGAATCACTACAACATCTAACTTAGGAATGCTAGCACCTCCACTCCCTACCCTTGAGTCACTACAACATCTAACTTAGGAATTCTAGCACCTCCACTCCCTACCCTTGAGTCACTACATCATCTGAGTTAGTGATGCCAGCTCCTGTACTCTGTACCCTTATCTCAGAACAACATCTGGGTTAGCGATGGTATCGTCTGTCCTCCCTTTCCTTGTCTCACTACAAAATCTGAGGTAAAGATGCTAGCACCTGTACTCCTTGCCTTTGTGTCACTACAGCACCTGAGTTAGGAATGATAGCACCTGTATTCCCTGCCTTTGTGTCACTACAACACCTGAGTTAGGAATGATAGCACCTGTACTCCCTGCCTTTGTGTCACTACAACACCTGAGTTATGAATGATATCACCTTTATTCCTTGCGCTTGTTTTCCTAGGGAAGCCCCAGGTACCAAATTGGAGAATCTGGGTGACCCCCCAGTCAGTCTATCAGAAAGAAGTTCGCTCGAGTGCGAAATCGAACCAGAAACGTTCTGATCGGCAAGCGAGTGCTCTAACAAGTACAGTACTACGACACTATGAGCAATAGACACATACTAATATTATATTTAAGATAACAAATCTACTCTACATCTGTGTCTCTCAGATTCATTCCAAAATTATTTTTTCTACATCTGCCACTTTTATTACAACTTTATTCCTGACATTACACATGGACTTTCTTCTGTTATATTCACAAAACAAATTTTTATAAGTAATGAAACCTTAGCAGATATATTACATAAAACCTGAAGAGTTACCCTTGCTATAGTATCCACGAATTCTCTAACACTGAAGAAATGTGACTATAGCAGAACTCGACTGCCACATCTGAAGGTATATTTCAGAGACAGTTGTTGACTTAGTCACTCAAATCATTTTGTTTTCGGTTATCTAGACCACGTGACTTAACTAGTGCACAAGTCCGATAACTTTACTTGATTATATTATGGAATTCCCGCTATGGCGTGTATTACCAGAGCAGTGTGATAAGGGGTGCAGGTTTGGGTTTTTTTTCCTTTTCCCAGCTTTATGGCTGCAAAGATTTCCGCTTTAAAACAGATAGTCGGAAACTATTATGAAGAAACAGACAGATAGACAGACAGAACCAACGAACGAACTGATTTCATGTTCAAAGCGTTAAGAACGCAGCAAAGGGGCCCGTCTAACATTCTGCCCTTCATCATACAGCTCTCACTCAGTCACAGTCATTCAGCGTTTGTTAGTCAGAAATACAGACAGACAGACAGACACAGATTTTGTTTTCACTCTCACTGTACGCACAACCTTAAAAAATACAAGAAAGAGGACATCAGGTTTAGGTGGAACAATTTTTGCGTGCATATATTTATCAATATAAAAGTATGTGATTATTGATACTCTGCTTGTTATGCGTCCACAAATTTCTCGTTCCAGCCATAACCAGAATTTGTGTAAGGCTGTTACTGTTATCTTTCTAAATCTCCACATTTGGTTCCGACATATTTTTTTTCTTTTTTACCGCCAAACTTCCGAATTTACAACATTCCAGAATTTACAAAAGAAATAACTCGAACATCTTTATAGGCTTTTGAAGAAAAAAGAGCAAGCCTTGGTCCACTGACCACTATGGCCCGCGGAAACATGCTGCGCCCCCTCTCAGTCTAGGTAGTTTCTTTAAAAACTGTACATTTTCCTGAAAAAGTTAATAATATTCATTTTACAGTGTAAAATTAAAATACTTCGAGCTGGTAACTTAATAATATAAATATTTCTTTCTACTTTCTCTACTGTATTAAATGTAACTACGTGATTTGCGATTACGAGGTGGTTAAATAAGAGATTTTTCTGAAGCATGTACCTGGAGTGAAGGTGTTAAAACGTGTTTTTGTCGCCTGCCGATAAAAGATTGCCCGTGCTTGATAAACAGTAACAGCAGATAACAAACAGGGCTATATCAAGTCTAAAATATAAAAAGGTAAAAGCAGCTTTATATGACACGAGGAAGATAGTAGGAGAGGAAAGAATAATTCTGAAACTGGGAGAAACAGTATTCAGTGATGTATACGGCCATTTTTATTCTGTGCCCGTGAGACACGGAGGAGAAAACAAGAAGATGGTTGTAGCAGAGATATAGTTCAGAATTTCTATGTAACATGTATCCTGGGTGACCAGAAAATCAAAGGAAGAAGTTGTAGCAGAGATATAGTTCAGGATTTCTATGTAACATGTATCCTGGGTGACCAGAAAATCAAAGGAAGAAGTTGTAGCAGAGATATAGTTCAGGATTTCTATGTAACATGTATCCTGGATGACCAGAAAGTCAAAGGAAGAAGTTGTAGCAGAGATATAGTTCAGAATTTCTATGTAACATGTATCCTGGATGACCAGAAAGTCAAAGGAAGAAGTTGTAGCAGAGATATAGTTCAGGATTTCTATGTAACATGTATCCTGGATGACCAGAAAGTCAAAGGAAGAAGTTGTAGCAGAGATATAGTTCAGGATTTCTATGTAACATGTATCCTGGGTGACCAGAAAGTCAAAGGAAGAAGTTGTAGCAGAGATATAGTTCAGGATTGCTATGTAACATGTATCCTGGGTGACCAGAAAGTCAAAGGAAGAAGTTGTAAGGAGATTTTCCTAGCAACGAGAAATAAGAAAAGCAACAGAGAAAAGAACAATAAAAATAGTTTCTACATGTTAGGAGAAGACTATGTCTGAAAACCGAGGAAAACTCAAGGTAAAAAAGAGGGAAAAGGAGGTACAGAGGAAATTTTCTGAATGATTTGTCCTGGTCACACGTAAATCTGGAACCCATTTACCTGACTCATATCACCAGATAAAATTTAGAATAACGACTTATCACCACCGCCTACCTGTACGACATGGTTATCACGGTTATCATGTGTATAAGATAATACTTAGAATCAGCTGTAATGTCCTTGTATGCATAACACAGGGATTTTGTTTTTTTTAATCTCAAACTAAACAAAAACAAACGTAGTTAGCGAATTCCCTGAGGTCATACCGGGTTACCTAGAGTCTAATATTATTATTATCTGAGGTCACACAGGGATGCCTAGAGAGTCTAATATTATTATTATCTGAGGTCACACAGGGATGCCTAGAGAGTCTAATATTATTATTATCTGAGGTCACACAGGGATGCCTAGAGAGTCTAATATTATTATTATCTGAGGTCACACAGGGATGCCTAGAGAGTCTAATATTATTATTATCTGAGGTCACACAGGGTTTCCTAGAGAGTCTAATATTATTATCTGAGGTCACACAGGGTTGCCTAGAGAGTCTAATATTATTATTATCTGAGGTCACACAGGGTTGACTAGAGAGTCTAACACTACTATTATCTGAGGTCATACCGGGTTACCTAGAGAGTCGAATATTATTATTATCTGAGGTCACACAGGGTTGCCTAGAGAGTCTAATATTATTATTATCTGAGGTCACACAGGGTTGACTAGAGAGTCTAACACTACTATTATCTGAGGTCATACCGGGTTACCTAGAGAGTCGAATATTATTATTATCTGAGGTCATACAGGGTTAACCTGAGAGTCGAATATTATTATTATATGAGGTCATACCGGGTTACCTAGAGTATCGAACATTATTATTATCTGAAAAGTAAGAGTTTTGTAGGATTAGACCTGTAAAAAATCGTAGACAAAGCGCTTTAGTGAGACGTGAGGAAAGAAAAAAATCACAAGTGAATTACATGGGATTCGAACACGGACTCCGGTATGGACGAGCAGCTGTCTAGCCATAAGAGAACAGCGTATTATCGATTTAGCCAACTAGCACCCCCTCCCCCCCCCCACAAAAAAAGTGTTTTATTGACATAGTCTTTATTAACTTTTCAGTAGACACGAGGAATCGTGACACCCAGAAAGAGACGAGGTCACGACACAGAAATTCCGTAGCTTAGATTCAGTCTCTCTAGTAGGTACCAAGATTTTTAGACAAACATACATACGGTTTCCTGCCATATCTGGTCCAAAGTTGAACAACAATAACAAACGAACGAATACTTATTATTAATTAAAGTCATAAAAGGTTACGTATCGAGTCGAATACTATTATTATCTGGGGTTATAAAAGGTTATCTATAGAGTCGAACACTATTATTATCTGAGGTCATATAAGGTTACCTACAGAGTTGAACACTATTATTATCTGAGGTCATATAAGGTTACCTACAGAATCTAATATTATTATTATCTGAAGTCGTACAATGTTACCTAGAGAGTGTAATATTATTATTATCTGAGGTCACACATGGTTGCCTAGAGAGTTTAATATTATTATTATCTGAGGTCACACAGGGTTGCCTAAAGAGTCTAATATTATTATTATCCGAGGTCACACAGGGTTGCCTAGAGAGTCTAGTATTATTATTATCTGAGGTCACACAGGGTTGCCTAGAGAGTATAATATTATTATTATCTGACGTCACACATGGTTGCATAGAGAGTCTAATATTATTATTATCTGAGGTCACACAGGGTTGCCTAGAGAGTCTAATATTATTATTATCTGAGGTCACACAGGGTTTCCTAGAGAGTCTAATATTATTATCTGAGGTCACACAGGGTTGCCTAGAGAGTCTAACATTATTATTATCTGAGGTCACACAGGGTTGCCTAGAGAGTCTAACACTACTATTATCTGAGGTCATACTGGGTTACCTAGAGAGTCGAATATTATTATTATCTGAGATTATACAGGGTTAACCTGAGAGTGGAATATTATTACTATTTGAGGTCATACCGGGTTACCCAGAGAGTCGAATATTATTATTATCTGAGGTCATACCGGGTTACCCAGAGAGTCGAATATTATTATTATCTGAGGTCATACAGGGTTAACCTGAGAGTCGAATATTATTATTACATGAGGTCATACTGGGTTACCTAGAGTATCGAACATTATTATTATCTGAAAAGTAAGAGTTTTGTAGGATTAGACCTGTAAAAAATCGTAGACAAAGCGCTTTAGTGAGACGTGAGGAAAGAACAAAATCACAAGAGAATTACATGGGATTCGAACACGGACTCCGGTATGGACGAGCAGCTGTCTAGCCATAAGAGAACAGCGTATTATCGATTTAGCCAACTAGCACCCCCTCCCCCCCCCAAAAAAAAAATGTGTTTTATTGACATAGTCTTTATTAACTTTTCAGTAGACACGAGGAATCGTGACACCCAGAAAGAGACGAGGTCATGACACAGAAATTCCGTAGCTTAGATTCAGTCTCTCTAGTAGGTACCAAGATTTTTAGACAAACATACACACGGTTTCCTGCCATATCTGGTCCAAAGTTGAACAACAATAACAAACGAACGAATACTTATTATTATTTAAAGTCATAAAAGGTTACGTATCGAGTCGAACACTATTATTATCTGAGGTCATATAAGGTTACCTACAGAGTTGAACACTATTATTATCTGAGGTCATATAAGGTTACCTACAGAATTGAACACTATTATTATCTTAGGTCATATAAGGTTACCTACAGAGTTGAAAACTATTATTATCTGAGGTCATATAAGATTACCTACAGAGTTGAACACTAGTATTATCTGAGGTCATATAAGGTTACCTACAGAGTCGAACACTATTATTATCTGAGGTCATATAAGGTTACCTACAGAATTGAACACTATTATTATCTGAGGTCATATAAGGTTACCTACAGAGTTGAACACTATTATTATCTGAGGTCATATAAGGTTACCTACAGAGTCGAACACTATTGTTTAATACTCTGATTAACAAATTCCAGCCCATCATTCCACCTTCACGTTTTCCTTCTCAGCATTATTTTGCTAATTTAAGGGCTATAACTGTGATAACTGAAGTATTATTAAAGTTCTCCTGAGAGAAAATATTCTTCTGCAATAGTAAATATCGCTTGGCACGGGATTCTTGTCTAGAATCTTGTGTTTCTCACTAGATATGGTCAGTAATAGCAGCATTAAAGGATCACAGAAACAAGGGAGTCACTGACCTTAGAACAGAAATGCACCAGCAACACACATGATTCAATATATTAGTAATGTGGTAAAGTGCAGTGGATCCATCCAATTGCGGAATATCCCTATATGAAACAGTAGACACTTTAGACAAAGAAGTAAGTAAACTACCAAAGACACACATCAGCATATCTGTGAGAAGGCCAAAACGTTGTTAAATCTCATTTATAATAAAAAATGGAGAAAGCGCACCCAGACTAGCACAGAAACGACACCGAACCACTGTGCCATTCAGGTATCACAATACTACATGTGATACTATAGTTTAGAGTTCTGTCAAAGGAAAAACAACTACTTTACTTTGCTAGACGCTGAGTGACAAGAACAAGTAATAAGATGTGACTGAGTAATAAGGACAAACGTCTTGATATTCTACCCCTCAAGAAGAGATTTCTTTTCAACAAGACCAAGTTAATTCATAAAATTCTATCGCACAATGCTCCACCCTATCTGTAGTCGTTTTTCACATCCATCCCAAAAAACACAGTCAACGCAATACAATTGTATTCTCCCAAAATCAAGGCTTGACATGTTTAATAAAAGCTTCTCTTACTCAGCTGCCCACCTTTGGAATGCCCTACCCATTCACGTAAAACTTATAAGTAATATTCGTTCTTATAACTTTAAACTTTGTCAACATCCGTTTGATATGGACTATATGCCTCCCTAAGCATAGTCTATAGTAGTTTAAAGTATGGCTTGAGTGTTGTAATTTTTAAAAATTATTTTAAATACTGTTTATATATAAATTTGTTAGTTTTGAATGAATGTAAGAATGCACGTTTATTTCATGTTGTTGCATGAATCAGAGTGGAGAGTGTATGGACATGAGATAAGTTTATTATTTATTTATGTAATCATTTAATTGTGTATTCATGATTAATATGCTCATTAACAAATGTTGAATGACTGTGACTGAGTGAAAGCTGTATGATGAAGGGCAGAATGTTAGACGAGGCCTGCGTGCCCAATTCTTAACCCTTTGAAAATAAAGTATGTTCGTTCGTAACAGCATTCACAACATGTACACAACTTCACTCTTTAACAATAACGTTGTGGCACTAGACTCTAAGTAACAGCATTCACAACATGTACACAACTTCACTCTTTAACAATAACATTGTGGCACTAGACTCTAAGTAACAGCATTCACAACATGTACACAACTTCACTCTTTAACAATAACGTTGTGGCACTAGACTCTAAGTAACATCATTCATCCCTGGTACAATACTTTACTCTTCAACAATAACATTGTTTCACTATACTCTTAGTAAAGATAGATAGAGGTGTATGGTGTAGTTTTTCAAGGTGGAAGAGGGAGTGAGTAAAGTGAGAAAAGTGAGAAAAAACGAATAGAAAGTATGAGAGCGAGATGAGAATGTATAAATGAAAAACATACAACATCCAGTATTTCGATCTGAGCCTTTTTCAACGATTACATACACAAACGAGACCAAAAACGTATAACTAAACATAAAACGTATCTTAATATGGCCTCCTCCAGAAGTAGGGAACAGAGAAATGCGTGTACACCAGATGAGGCATAGAGATCACGCGGGGCCACACAAAGGATAGGCTGATAGACCCAATAGTAAAGAAGAGGTGGAGAGGAAAACAGGTGGGGGAAGGGGAGAAGGGCAATAGAAACATAATAGTCGCTAGAGGAGAAGGTGTCAGGGAGGGGGGAGATAATGAGAGATAATGAATGAAGAACATTAACACCTGCAGGGAGAAAATGTGAAAATGTTGAATAGGACAAGACCCTATAAATAACTATAGGTCGTCAGAGAAGAAGAGAGGGTGGTGATAGGGAGGGGGAGAGAGAAGAAAGAAACAAGAAAGTAGAGTAAAAAAGGAAGGGGTGGGGGTGGAAAACTAAAGAAGCTGAAGGAAGCTGAAGACATTGTTAATTCCAACTGGGTGGAGACAACCAGGCTGGAAAATAATGCGCTGTTCTAGGACACTCCGAGATCGTACGTCAGCAGAACAAGAGCGGATCGCACTAACAGAAATGTCCTGTTTCCCCTGTGATAGCTAAGGCAAAAATATTTAGCCACAGGTGTCCAGGCCCTCTTAGAAATATCGTTAAGATGCTGGCGAAAACGATCTTCTAAGCGTAAACCGGTCTTCCCTATATACTTCATATCACAACGTTTGCACATAATAGCATAAATAACATTGCGTAAAGTGCAGGTGAAGCCCTCCTGAACTGATAACGTGGACTTAGAGATCTGTCTAGTTTGATAAAAAACGGGCAACTGTTGCATCTACGGCTTCCGTAACGTCTAGTGTCATCTGTCTTATGGCGACTTCGAACTAAAAGATCCGTGAGATTCTTGTCCCATCTATAGGCCACCAATGGGGGTTTCCCTAAAAGCTCACGTTCAGGCTCGGTTTGGAGGAGATGGAGATGACGAAACAATATGTTTTTAACTGCCAAGCTATGAGGGTGGTGCGTGAGTACCAGTTTAACTCTGTCCGAGCTACAGTGCCATTTAGAAGTGAAGGCTTGTTGCCGCGATATATGGCTGATGCGGTTCGAAGATGACGAAAGAACATGTTCTGGATAGCCGCGTTGACGGAAGAAATATAGCATTTTATGGCCTTGATCCTGGAAATCCATATCCTCAGTACACAAACGTTGCAGCCTAAAAAGCTGGGAAAAATGAATAGAGTCCTTACACGATCTGGTATGAGAGGAAGAGTACAAGAGATAGCTGTGAGAATCTGTAGGTTTATAGTGGACAGAAGTAGTAAGCCCGGAAGGGCCGATAGTAACGGCAATGTCGGGAAAGTTAACGGAAGTAGTAGAGACATGGGAGGTGAAAGAAAAGACAGGAATGTACTCCTTAATAAAACTGATAAAATTGTCAAGGTCTTCCTCTGGCACTGATGTGACCCTAATGCCGTCATCTATGTAGCGTCTATAGAAGGCTGTAAATGGGTCTTAAAAGCAATGGCAGCATGATTCGTGTCCTTAAGATAAGTAGACAGACTAGTGACAAGAGGTAGAAAGATACAATCCAGAAAGTCAGATATTTGTTCTGTAGGGCAAGAACAATATGGACACTATGGGCTTTCCCGGGTTGCCTGGTTTGTGAATCTTAAGGAGTAGATAGAAAGATGGCTTCCCTAAGCAGGTGTTGCGGATATGTAGATGAGTAGCCGAGGGAGAAAGACCATTCTTGTGGATGAGTTCGTTGATCGTTTCACGAACATGGTTGTTGTTGGCCAGAGTCGGATCTTGAGGGCGAGAGGCATAAAATTCAGTGTTGCTCAGCTGGCCAGTGGCTTCTTGGATGTACAATTTTTTCTTCCAACAAACAATGGCCCCGCCCTTATCTGCACTCTTGATCACGATATCTCGCCTGCACTGGAGTTGAGAAAGTGCGCGCTGCTCCCCGGGGGTCAGGTTAGAGTGTCGTACACGGGGAAGGCGAAGCTTGCAGATTTCGTGAAGAGTGTGATCAATGTAGAGGTCCAAGGCACGAGACGCTCCTGCTGAAGGTGTCCAGGTGGATGGTTGTTTAGAGAAGTGAGAGAAAGGGTCATCATCAGAAGTGGATTGAGATGATGAAGGTTGGGCCGAGTCTTGGAAATGCAACTTCAAACGCAGTCTGCGATGGAAAC
>CM019693.1:54922006-54988222 GCA_009760885.1 Achatina immaculata
GTAGAGAGAACAACTGGTAGCGGTGAACACTGAAAGAAAGGTAGAAGTAGAGAGAACAACTGGTAGCAGTGAACACTGAAAGAAAGAGAGAAGTAGAGAGAAAAACTGGTAGCAGCGAACACTGAAAGAAAGAGAGAAGTAGAGAGAAAAACTGGTAGCAGTGAACACTGAAAGAAAGAGAGAAGTAGAGAGAAAAACTGGTAGCAGTGAAAACTGAAAGAAAGAGAAGTAGAGAGAACAACTGGTAGCAGTGAACACTGTCTCCAAACTGTTTTGTAAAGCGGAACCTTCTCAGTAGCGTGTAGCTGTTATGGGTTTTGTCAAATATTATCATCATGTTGCTGAGCAGTTCCACTTTTGGTTGACTCTACTAGTGTTTGATTTCCATAATATCCCAAATAACAGTAAGCAATGTTTGTGTTGCAAGATTTTGTTTTCTTGCACTTGCATCTTCTAACTTGAAGTTTGGTTCTCATTTCCTCCTCTAATGTTACGGAGTCTTTGCACAAAGTTGCCATTCAAATGACTCGCTCTTTCGTACGCTTTTCTCTGATCTCGTTAATTGATAGACAAATCTCACACTAACGATTTACACCTGTCCTTATATCTCAGTCTACCACGTGGTCTGGTTTCTTCCATGAGTTCGTCATACAAAACCTCCTTGGGAATATAGCTACTATCCATTATTGTTACATGTCCCAGCCACCTCAGTCTTCTACACAGCGTATTGTTGTTAACATTAATGGAAGGTTATCACGGTGCAGAGCCTGAGACTAGGAGAATATTCAGACTCTGTGGTCAAAGGAAGAACTTGTTAAACACAAAGTAGGAACTAAACAAAAGATGAGATTTCTACTGGCTTATGTTAGATGTACTTCAAGCACAAAAATCAAATACTCACCAGGAAATATACAGGTTGATGTTGATTTCACCGTATATCTATTCTTACAATATGTAACCTTCACGTGTCTCTGTGTACATCTATTCTTAGAATTTGTCTTCTTCACGTGTCTCTGTGTACATCTATTCTTAGAATATGTAACCTTCACGTGTCTCTGTGTACATCTATTCTTAGAATATGTAACCTTCACGTGTCTCTGTGACATCTATTCTTAGAATATGTAACCTTCACGTGTCTCTGTGTACATCTATTCTTAGAATATGTAACCTTCACGTGTCTCTGTGTACATCTATTCTTAGAATATGTAACCTTCACGTGTCTCTGTGTACATCTATTCTTAGAATATGTAACTTTCACGTGTCTCTGTGTACATCTATTCTTAGAATATGTAACCTTCACGTGTCTCTGTGTACATCTATTCTTAGAATTTGTCTTCTTCACGTGTCTCTGTGTATATCTATTCTTAGAATATGTAACCTTCACGTGTCTCTGTGTACATCTATTCTTAGAATGTGTCTTCTTCACGTGTCTCTGTGTACATCTATTCTTAGAATGTGTCTTATTCACGTGCTTCTGTATACATCTTCTGATGTATTTGTCAATTCATTTCTGCTAGATAAAAGACCGATATAACTTTTCAAAATCTTACATTTCAAATACTTTACTTCAAATGAACTTTTCAGCTGCTGCTAGGATGTTCGTTGATGGAATAAAGACGTAAGAAATAATGTACTGCTAGGTTTCCTATATGTCAGTAAATATAATGTCAGTTCACTGGGACGCTGGGTTTGTCAATTTATATTTTCATGAGTTAATGTATAATTCACATAAAAAAAGATATTAGACTTATAATTGATAGCAGACGCATTTTCAGTCAACTTTATTCGATAAAAATAGCTTTCCCACCAGAATTTCAGCATTTGTTCTTAAAACAGTGAATAAAAATTATTGTTACTGCTCTATTTATGTACATATCTATGGAGCATAAATGATTCATTTCTAGTGACAAACCTAAACCTTAAAGTGCTAAGTAAAATGATGACTTTTAAAGAGAAAGTACATAATTGAATAAATGTGGAGTAGATGTGCCATAGTTTGTATATTTTGTAGGAAAGTACTGACCCGTACATAGAAAACTAACACATAGAAATAAGAGAAACAGTGAGCACTGGTGAATTTATTCTATACAATCAGAAACACATTATCTGTTGTTTCACTAACCCGCGGTTTGAAAATATTTAAATAAATAACCTTTTAAATAGGAGAAATTAGTAGATTTGAATTCTGTAATTTCCACAGCGCTCGATCATATGAGCAGAATCATAAATCATCTCTCAGTCAGACATTTCCTTGTTTCTCTAAAACACTATAACTCTCATATACACACTTACGCACACACAAACACTCACACACAACCCATCTCTCTACCTCTATTAATGTACTGTCTCTTGGATAACTACATTATTCTATTTTGTTGTTAATTATTTTTGTTCCTAGCTTAATATATACAATTCTTAGATTAAACTGTATTGCAGGTATGATGACATGTTACAACAGTAATTATGTGCGGAAGGTATTACTCCCCCCCTCCCCCCCCCTCCCGTTCCAAGAATTCACGTGAAGGCTTGGAACCAGATTTCCGAGGATATGAGGAGACAACTGTAGAGAGTTTATGAGAGTTGTAAAATAATACCAGTAACGGAGAATAGTTTATATGAACAAGGATGATACAAAAAGAGTTCAATTTAATTTTTCATCTATTAAACCTGTTTTTATCTGTTGTATTGTTTTTGTATGAGATCCTTAAAAAAGGCTTTTGTCGAAATACTGGATTGTTTACATGTTCATTTTTTCCTGGCCCTCTCGTTCCTGCCCAGTTTCCCCATTCTTTCTATCTTTCTGTAAAACTGAACCATACACTTAGACTATCTTTATTATTATAACCAGTTTACCTTAGTCTACCTTTATTACTTGAATCAGTTTTACCTTAGTCTACCTTTATTACTTGAATCAGTTTTACCTTAGTCTACCGTTATTACTTGAGCCAATTTTACCTTAGTCTATCTTTATTACTAGAACCAGTTTTACTTTAGTCTACCTTTATTATTAGAACCAATTTTATCTTCTTATATCTTATATCCTTCCCGTGCCGTTAAACGTCACATAGGGCTCGCACAGTAGTTCGTCAGTTTTTCCTGCGAGCCTTTCAACTTCATCAAGGGATTTTATGCATGTTAATTTGGCCTCTCTTAACAAAGTCCTCTTTAGAGTTTCTCGTGGTCTGCCTCTCTTTCTTCGGCCTGTTGTGTTCCACTTGATAGCTTGTTTTAGGATTCTCTGATCGTTTCTTCTCATCACGTGACCAACATATGTCCATCTCCTTCCTCAAGCTGATTGTAGTTGTGGTGCAGGCTACGGCTCGATGACAACGGGACGTCCATTTTTTTAAAATAAACCACAAATCCCCATGTTCTTTTGTGTTTGCGCGTGACCGATATATCTGTATAAGATCATCCTGGTTGATTTGTTTAATGACGTGGGCTTTAATTTCTGATTCTACTCGTCCTGCCGCCCAATTTCGCCATTCTAAGCCATATATGATCTTTGGTAAGGTGTGGATATTATCGACTAAGGCACATGTGATCTTTGTTAAGGTGTGGATATTATCGACTAAGCCACATTTGATTTTTGGTAAGGTGTGGATGTTATCGACTAAGGCACATGTGATCTTTGTTAAGGTGTGGATGTTATCGACTAAGTCACATCTGATCTTTGGTATTGTGTAGATGTTATCGACTAAGCCAATTGTGATCTTTGGTAAGGTATGGATGTTATCGACTAAGCTACATGTGATCTTTGTTAAGGTGTGGATATTATCAACTAAGCCACATATGATCTTTAATAAGATGTGGATATTATCGACATCAAATCACTCGCCAACCATGGAGATTTTTTTAAAGGATTGTTTATCAAGCCTATGATATTTTTAGCTTACTTCATCCATTATTGATCTTTTTTTCCATTCGAGTACATTTCTGTGTTAGAATCTCCTTTTTTATTCGAGTACATTTCTGTGTCTGAATCTCCTTTTTTATTCAAGTACATTTCTGTGTCAGAATCTCCTTTTTTATTCGAGTACATTTCTGTGTCTGAATCTCCTTTTTTTCATTCAAGTACATTTCTGTGTCAGAATCTCCTTTTTTATTCGATTACATTTCTGTGTCTGAATCTCCTTTTTTTCATTCAAGTACATTTTTGTGCCTGAATCTCCTTTTTTCTTCAATGGTTGATCTTCCGCCCTCTTAATTCGTATGTGCTCTTTTACTTAGGCACATTTATGTCAAGTTTTCATGCTCGGTATTTTCTCTACTTGTCATATGTCATCCACTGGTTTATCTCCTGGTCATCCAAGTACTGTCCTTCTTGCTTCATTTTGAATACTCTGTAGTCCAGTTGTTCGGGTTGCTGATAAGTTGAGCATGTTGATGCCACAGTCTAATCTTGATATTACCAGCACTTTCATTGAATTGTTTTGTGACAGATCCATGTTTTGCTTTTATTTTCAATGTTGCTAGTCCTTTATTTGATTTAGATACCGTCTCGTCCACGTATTACCATCTGTTAAAGGTGATCTCCAAATATTTTAGAGTGTGACATCTTTCTATTAGGGTATTTTCCTAGTGCACCCATGGCATTTCAGCTTTTTGGTGTTTCTTTATTTTGATATGTAGATTTTATTGCTCTATGTGAGTTGTGTGTATGTGCTTGCAAGTGTCCCTTTTCGTTCATTCTATCATTTTCATCCGCGAAAGTAGTTTTATCCCTTTTTTTCTTTTAAAATGGACAAAAAGGACACCCCTCCCCCGTTGTTTCATGGTATCTTGATATGCGTTGCTAGTACGGGATATAAAATCTGTAATAACTTCAGTGTGTCAAGAAGGCGTGCACCAACAACAAATACGTAATTGTGGTGTTCCTTGGATAACTGAACTAAAAAACTAAGAATGTTCATAATGTGTTTAAAGAAAAAGATAGAAATATTAAAACATAGTAACCAGTGCATGTCTATGACTAATATAGATGTAAAGAATAAATTCTAGATGTCAGAAGAATCAGAAGCCACCTCAAGACCAAACACTGCGGTGACTGCAGGTACAATACTTTCTCCTTGTTTTGTTGAAACTATTCAGGAAGCATTTCCCAAAACCCAGGCTATTCACAAGGGGTTCATTTGCATGTCTTGTAATATTATAGGGAAAAGGGACATGTCAACCACCGGGTCTGCTCCTATTCCTTTGATTAAAGTGCTAGTAAAGCTCTGGAACAGCGAATATATTTTATACGGTACGTTTAAATACAGCGGGTCTTCTTCTTCTTCTTTTTTTTTTCTTCTTCGTGCGCACACTGGCGATGATGGGTGGTACCCTGATTTTTGTGATGTGCCTTAATGCTGGGTACCTCCGACTTCAGCACCTTTCCTTGCTAGGGCGGACTGTGGTCTTGCTCGGACTTCCATGAAGTTTCCATCTTCGTTTTGGTCTTCCTCTTTTTCTTTTTCCCATTATGTATCCTTCCAATATGGTCTTCTCTAAATTATCATGACGTTTAATGTGTCCAAAATATTTAAGTTTTCTCTGTTTAATCCTCTTTACTAGCCAGCCTTCTTCAATATTAAGCTCCTGTAGTATAGATATATTTGTTATTTTTTGTGTCCACGATATTTGGAGAACTCTTCTGTAGCATTTACATTCAAAGGCATTTATGTGTTTCTCAGCTGTTTTGTTAAGTGTCCAGGTCACTTATGACTATTCATTACAAATGTAATATCCGCCCTCGTTTATGCATGCGAAAGCTGGAAAACAACTAAAGAAATAGATAAGAAATTATACTCCTTTGAAAAGAAATGCCTAAGGAAAATAAGTGTTCTGAGTGTGACAAAACCAAGACATATATTAGGTGTATGACCTCTATCAAAGAAAAAAATCGCACCTGCTGTATTCTGCCTCAAAGTTGTCATAGATAACCTGGACCGCTGTTCCCAGGCCTGTAGTCAATAAAGTGGCGCTTCCGGTTTTAGAGAGGGTGAGAGTGAGGTTAGAGGGTGAGAGAGAGATTAGAGAGTGAGAGGGAGAGTGTGAGAGGGAAGTTAAAGGGTGAGAGATAGGTTAGAGGGTGAGAGAGAGGGTGAGAGAGAGGTTAGAGAGTGAGAGAGAGGTTAGAGGGTGAGAGGGAGGTTAGAGAGTGAGAGAGAGGATGGAGGATGGAGGATGAGAGGGAGGTTAGAGAGTGACGGAGAGGTTAGAGGGTGAGAGGAAGGTTAGAGGGTGAGAGGAAGTTTAGAGGGTGAGAGAGAAGTTAGAGGGTGAGAGGGAGGTTAGAGAGTGAGAAGGAAGTTAGAGGGTGAGAGAGAGGTTAGAAGGTGAGAGAGAGGTTAGTGAGAGAAAGGTTAGATTGTGAGAGAGAGGTTAGAGGGTGAGATGGAGGTTAGAGGGTGAGAGAGAGGTTAGGGAGGGAGGTTAGAGGGTGAGAGGGAGGTTAGAATGTGAGAGAGAGGTTAGAGGGTGATAGGGAGGTTACAGGGCGAGAGGGAAGTTTGAGAGAGAGGTTAGAGGGTGAGAGAGGGGTTAGATTGTGAGAGAGAGAGGTTAGAAGGTGATAGGGAGGTTAGAGGGTGAGAGGGAAGTTAGAAAGTGAGAGATAGGTTAGAGGATGAGGAGAGGTTAGAGGGTAAGAGAGAGGTTAGAGAGTCAGAGGGAGATTAGAGGGTGAGAGGGGGTGAGAGAGAGGTTAGAGGGTGAGAGTGAGAGTGTGAGAGGGACGTTAGAGGGTGAGAGAGAGGTTAGAGGGTGAGATAAAGGGTGAAAGAGAGGTTAGATGGTAAGAGAGAGGATAGGGTAAGAGAGAGGGTGAGAGAGAGGGTGAGAGGGAGGTTAGAGAGTGAGAGAGAGGTTAGAGGGTGAGAGAGAGGTTAGAGGGTGAGAGGAAGGTTAGAGGTTGAGAGTGAAGTTAGAGGGTGAGAGGGAAGTTAGAATGTGAGAGAGAGGGTGAGAGAGAGGTTAGAGAGTAAGACAGAGGTTTGAGAGTGAGGTTAAAGGGTGAGACGGAGGTTAGAAGGTGAGAGAGTGAGAGTGAGGTTAGAGGGTGAGAGGGAGGTTAGAGGGTAAGAGAGAGTTTAGAGGGTGAAAGTGAGAGTGTGAAAAGGAAGTTAGAGGGTGAGAGAGAGGTTAGAGAGTGAAAGAGAGAGTTTAGAGTGTGAGAGAGAGGTTAGAGGGTGAGAGGGAGGTTAGAGTGTGAGAGGGAGGTTAGAGGGTGAGAGGGAGGTAAGAGGGTGAGAGAGGATGAGAATGAGGTTAGAGGGTGAGATGGAGGTTAGAGAGTGAGAGAGAGAGTGTGAGAGAGAGGTTAGAAGGTGAGAGAGGGTGAGAGAGAGGTTAGAGGGTGAGAGAGATGGTGAGAAGGAGGTTAGAAGGTGAGAGAGTGAGAGTGAGGTTAGAGGGTGAGAGGGAGGTTAGAGGGTAAGAGAGATTTTAGAGGGTGAGAGTGAGAGTGTGAGAAGGAAGTTAGAGTGTGAGAGAGAGGTTAGAGAGTGAAAGAGAGTGTTTAGAGTGTGAGAGAGAGGTGAGAGGTGAGAGAGAGGTGAGAGGGTGAGAAGGGGGTTAGAGGGTGAGAGGGAGGTTAGAGGGTGAGAGGGAGGTTAGAGGGTGAGAGAGAGGTTAGAGGATGATAATGAGGTTAGAGGGTGAGATGGAGGTTAGAGGGTGAGAGGGAAGTTAGAAAGTGAGAGATAGGTTAGAGGATGAGGAGAGGTTAGAGGGTAAGAGAGAGGTTAGAGAGTCAGAGGGAGATTAGAGGGTGAGAGGGAGGTTATAGGGTGAGAGAGAGGTTAGAGAGTGAGAGTGAGAGTGTGAGAGGGACGTTAGAGGGTGAGAGAGAGGTTAGAGGGTGAGAGAAAGGGTGAAAGAGAGGTTAGATGGCAAGAGAGAGGATAGGGTAAGAGAGAGGATAGAGGGTGAGAGAGAGGTTAGAGGGTGAGGGGGAGGTTAGAGAGTGAGAGAGAGGTTAAAGGGTGAGAGAGAGGTTAGATGGTGAGAGGAAGGTTAGAGGTTGAGAGTGAAGTTAGAGGGTGGGAGGGAAGTTAGAATGTGTGAGAGAGGGTGAGAGAGAGGTTAGAGGGTGAGACAGAGAGTGAGAGTGAGGTTAAAGGGTGAGACGGAGGTTAGAAGGTGAGAGAGTGAGAGTGAGGTTAGAGGGTGAGAGGGAGGTTAGAGGGTAAGAGAGAGTTTAGAGGGTGAAAGTGAGAGTGTGAAAAGGAAGTTAGAGGGTGAGAGAGAGGTTAGAGAGTGAAAGAGAGAGTTTAGAGTGTGAGAGAGAGGTTAGAGGGTGAGAGGGAGGTTAGAGGGTGAGAGGGAGGTAAGATTGTGAGAGGGAGGTTAGAGGATGAGAATGAGGTTAGAGGGTGAGATGGAGGTTAGAGGGTGAGAGAGTGTGAGAGAGAGGTTAGAAGGTGAGAGAGTGAGAGTGAGGTTAGAGGGTGAGAGAGAGGTTAGAGGGTGAGAGAGAAGTTAGATGGTGAGAGGGAGGTTAGAAGGTGAGAGAGTGAGAGTGAGGTTAGAGGGCGAGAGGGAGGTTAGAGGGTAAAAGAGAGTTTAGAGGGTGAGAGTGAGAGTGTGAGAAGGAAGTTAGAGGGTGAGAGAGAGGTTAGAGAGTGAAAGAGAGAGTTTAGAGTGTGAGAGAGAGGTTAGAGGGTGAGAGGGAGGTTAGAGGGTGAGAGGGAGGTTAGAGGGTGAGAATGAGGATAGAGGGTAAGAGAGAGTTTAGAGGGTGAGAGTGAGAGTGTGAGAAGGAAGTTAGAGGGTGAGAGAGAGGTTAGAGAGTGAAAGAGAGAGTTTAGAGTGTGAGAGAGAGGTTAGAGGGTGAGAGGGAGGTTAGAGGGTGAGAGGGAGGTTAGAGGGTGAGAGGGAGGTTAGAGGGTAAGAGAGAGTTTAGAGGGTGAGAGTGAGAGTGTGAGAGGGTGAGAAGGGGGTTAGAGGGTGAGAAGGGGGTTAGATGGTGAGAGAGAAGTTAGAGGGTGAGAGAGAGGTCAGAGGGTGAGAGATATGTTCGATGGTGAAAGGGAGTTTAGATGGTGAGATCGAGGTTAGAGGGTGAGAGGGAGGTTAGAGGGTGAGAGGGAGGTTAGAGCGAGATTGAGGTTAGAGTGTGAGAAGGAGGTTAGAGGGAAAGAGAGGGTGAGACAGAGGTTAGAGGCAGAGAGGGATGTTAGTTTGAAAGAGGGTGGTTAGAGGGTGAGAGAGAGGTTAGAGGTTGACAGGGAAGTTAGGGGATGAATGACAGGTTAGAGGGTGAGAGAGGTTAGAGGTAAAGAGGGAGGTTAGTATGTGAGATAGAGGGAGAGAGAGGTTAGAGGGAGATATGGAGGTTAGAGTGAGAGAGGGAGTTTAGAAGGAGAGAGAGAAAGAGATTTAGGTTAGAGAGAGAGTTTAGAGGATAAGAGAGAGAGGTTAGAGGGCGAGAGGGAGGTTAGATGGAGAGAGGGAGATTAGAGGGACAGAAAGGTTAGAGGGTGAGAGAGAGGTTAGAGCGGGAGAGAGGGATGTTAGAGGGAGAGAAGAGGGTGAGAGAGAGGTTACAGGATGAGACAGAGGTTAGAGGGTGATAAGGAGATTAGAGAATGAGATAGAGGTTAGAGGGAGAAAGAGATTAGAGGGATAGAGAGGGAGGTTAGAGGGTGAGAGTGGGGTTAGAGGATGAGAGAGAGGTTAGAGGGAAAGGGGGAGGTTAGAGGTTGAGAGGGAGGTTAAAGGGTGAGAGAGAGGTTAGAGGATGAGAGAGAGAGGTTAGAGCGTGAGAGAGAGGTTAGAGGGAGAGATGGAGGTTAGAGAGTGAGAGGGAGGTTTCAGAGTAAGAGGAAGCTTAGATAGAGAGAGTTTAGAGGGTGTGAGGGAGGTTAAAGGGTTAGAGAGAGGTTAGAGGATGAGTGAGAGGTTAGAGGATGACAGAGAGGTTAGAGGGTGAGAAAGAATTTAGTGGGTGAGAGAGAAGTTAAAGGGTGAGAGAGAGGTTAGAGGATGAGATAAAGGTTAGAGGGTGAAAGAGAGGTTAGAATATGAGAGAGAGGTGCTGGAGGGTGAGAGAATAGGATGAGAGTCACTGGAAAAATTAAAGAGAACAGAAATCAGAGATAACGGATAATAATATTGTAAAAGAATGTGCAATAACAATTTTTTTACATTTACAGTTAAATTCATATAGCAAAGTATGAGTATTTAGCATTTTTAATCGCTGTTAATTATAGCTACACTATCACATAATTCACCGTGACCACTTGATCTGTCCACTTCACATTCTCCAATGTGGACATAAGAAGTCACATCGTCTTTACACAGCCATATAATGGGAGCCCCAGTGGATCCTGGACAAGTGGGTGTTGTGTATGCCACTGTATAGTCACACTGGTACCCTACACTGATCCTCTTACTGCACCCATGAGGGTGAGACACTAAAATAACAGGTTCTTTTTCATCAGAAATAAAAGAGTCAGTCTGTGGAAGGTTTTTTATTTTGTCCCAGATAATCTTGGATAAACTTTCATATTTATTTATCATCACACTCACTCTATCAGCCAGACACAGGTCATGGGTTACACATATCAAGTATTTTAAGTTTCTCATTATTACTTCCTCGATGTCTGCAACTGACACTCCACTGAGTGTGACAGCACCAGGACATGTATCAGGTGTATGACCTCTATCAAAGAAAAAATCGCACGTGCTGTGCTCTGCCTCAAAATTGTCATAGACAACCTGGATCGCTGTGCGAATGTAAATGTGAGCAAACTCTGTTTTTGGTGTCTGTGACATTTGACATTCCTTACACGAGCAGGTTCTGTACTCGTCGCTGTTTTCATATTTGATCACCTTGGCCACACATCCAGTCCCTGTCAGCATCATGTTCCTCGTACTATCTCTGTAACAGGAGTCAGGTTGTTCATCACCAGAAAACGTTTTAAGAGACTTTAGGTCTTTAGGTCTCTTTTCACTGACAGACTTGACTGACACTCGCACAGTCAGGTCTGATAAAACTCGAATTAAATTCAGCAACTCCGGGTTTATAAACTGAGAGGGTAGATGACACATTTCAAACTTATCTACAAGAAAACAATTCTGGTGACCTGGATTCTTCTCACAGGTGTCGTAACGTTGATGAAGTTCTGTCTCTCCTCCATAACTGACCTCGACTTCCCATGGCCCTGGTAGATAGATAAAGATATCATCAGAAATACAATATTACCTGACAAAAGAAAAATATTATGCTAAAATAAAACAGAAATACAACTATTTTGTGTTTTCAAACCTAAAAAAAATTTCTTCACTCCTGAATTATTCTCTATGTTGACAAAATAACATTTAATGAGAAACTTTTGGTAGAAAATCCTGTAAAAACTACAGAAATACCACATACAACATTACAACTATCAGGGCTAAAAAGGAAAATGTAATGACTGGACTGATTCAACGCTGCTAAAGATTGATTAACACTGTTGTTAATGGATACTGCAAACAACAAAGGCAAGATGAATCTAAGAGAATCCTGTGCCCTTATTTTTGTTTCGTATTAAAATAAGCCTTCTCATAGAACCCTAAATTTTGTTGCCTTTTAAACTATGTCTTCAACTAGTTCCGTTACATTTGTTTTGTTTTAAACCATGTCTCCACCTAGGTCCGTTACATTTGTTTTGTTTTAAACCATGTCTCCACCTAGGTCCGTTACTTTTGTTTTGTTTTAAACCATGTCTCCACATAGGTCCGTTACTTTTATTTTAATGCATGCCTTCACCTAAGGCCCTTACTTTGTTAGGTTTTAAATCATGCTTTCACCTAGGTTCCTTACCTTTGTTTTATTTTAAACCATGCCTTCACCTACGGCCCTTACATTTGTTATGTTTTAAACCATGCATTTACCTAGGGCCCTTACGTATGTTATGTTTTAAACCATGCATTTACCTAGGGCCCTTATGTATGTTATGTTTTAAACCATGCATTTACCTAGGGCCCTTACATTTGTTATGTTTTAAATCATGCATTTACCTAGGGCCCTTACATTTGTTATGTTTTAAACCATGCATTTACCTAGGGCCCTTACATTTGTTATGTTTTAAACCATGTCTTCATCTAGTGCCCTTACTTTTCTTAGGTTTTAAACCTAAGTGTGTTAAAAAGAAGTTTTAACGCTTTTTTCCTTATTGGCTTGGGTTCCATGATTTCTGACATACTTCTCAAATCTCATATTATGTTTTGTCACGAGATTTCTAGTTGTATAAAATTTTAGATCTCCAGGTTAAAAATGTTAGATTCAAAGAGGTGAATATGTCACTGCTTACAGCTGTCTTTTTTGTTTTCGAAACAGTAACAAAAATAAACTTTCAACCTCCAACAACAGACAGAGCGAGCTTCAAATCTCTCATCCAAATAAAACTTCATAGCAGCCTTTATTTAGAATGTAGTCGGACTCCATATTGTTTCATCTCAAATTCTGAGACCTAAACCAAAACTTCAAAATGACATATCAAACTAAAAAAAACACACACATTAGAAACTAAAATAAAATTTCTGCCTTCGTTCTGTCTGTATTAACCCTCTCTTAGTGTTACCGAAAATGAAGTCAGTTATTTTTAACCTTATTAGCTACGATAGTTCTACCCTTTATCTTGTTCTTTCTCACGCCCTACACTATTATAAGTTTGTTTGACGGTGATTTATTTTCAGCTTGGTTTTCTGATTCTCTCTCATGGTCCCTGCAGACAGGCGTAGGAGATCATGTCCTTCCATAACCTTCGATCACTTTTGTATCTCAGCAGGATTATTATAGAGCACTTCACGTGCCAGGATGCCAGACTATATAACATCATTTCTCTCTCTCTCTCTTGTACCTTCGATCTTCCCTATTAGCATTATGTGCCTTTCCTCCAAATGCGCCCTACAAATCAGGATTGTCGTTTTCTGATTTTTGTTATAGTTTCCCTTGTTTCTTGTACCTCCTTCAGAACTTACTTGTTTGCTTTTCTCTCTATCCATGGTACCTTCAGCGATCTTCTTAAGAACCACATTTCAGCTGATCCAGCCTTCTCTTTATTTTAAGTCTGAAGTTGAGGCTTATTTCAGAGAGCAGAAACTTACTATTAAGATTCTACTGCTTGTTTATTGCTCCAAGTCACCTTAGAGCTGTGACTGAAGCCTACAAATAAATGAAAGTTGTCTCCCCTCTGCAAAATACAAGTTCACTGACGAATCGAGGTGTGACTGCGGCATTCAAATCTTATTATCAAAAGAGAACTTTTGAAAAGTCTATAGCTGCATTAATTATAATGTTTCTGAGGGTACAAAGCAAAATAAAATAAAATCATTTTGGAAAGACTTCATTATTTTAGACCGCATTAAAACAGTAAGAGTTGCGTGGTAGGAAGTGAAGGAATCTACATTGAAAGGGGTATGGGAGAAACTGATTCAATCCTTATGGAGGATTTTGAAGGCTATGAGACTTTAGTGGTTAGTTTCAGTGAGAATGTAGTGGATGTGGCTCGAGAGTTTGATCTGGAAGTTTATCCTTAACAGTTACAGATGTGCAAGACTCCAATGATCAGCTTCTAACAGATGATCTTCTTTAGACTGAAGCACAAAGGTTTCTTCAATAACAAGAAACTAATCCTGAAGATACAGCTCAGTCTAAATGATGACTATTAAAGAAATGAAGGAAGACATTGGTAAGATAGACGACACAACCTTTTTGTGACGCAAGGTTCAGTGAAAGTGCAAAAGTAAACGCAGTGCTACAAAATTTAACAGCCTTCAGAGAGAAACTATTGTACAAAGGGGAGAGAAGCCAGTAGAATAAACTTTCATTGCTTGTCAGATTCAAAACGCCACCTCCACAGACATCCGAAGTGATTCCTAAAACTAAAGTTTCAGAGCGGTCAACATTAGCTCTTTAAAGGTTTCCAACAGTCCTCTTCTCTAAAAGGAACGAGAATACTTGCAATGTCCGATGCTAAGACTTAGTTTCAGTATTTGTGTGCTGAAGATTTCTTTAATAAATCACCATCATTTCTTCATTCCCATTCATGGTATTGAATCAAAATATTTAAAGATACGCTTATGTTCCTTGTAGTATTGTTGTTTTGTTTATTTAAAGGTCATATTGTGTTGATTTTTGTTTATTTAACTCTAGAGCGCCCACTATTCACCCGTGCTCTGGTACTGGCGAATATGGAGTTGTGTTGGGAGAAAAAGGTTGGGGGGGGGGTGATCTCCCCTGCACTTGATAATCATGTTTTAAAAAGTCCATCTCAGCACCTGACATCCTGCCTCCAGAGACTTGACCTGGGCAGTACTATCCTGTGACTGGCAGCCCTGTTTTAAGTGATAGACAGGTAAAGCATAGAACGGACGACAACGACGGTAATTGCTAAACTGTGTAAATTTCTCCTGAAAGCAAACAATCTACATCAAAGAAGACAATGAACAAGTAAGAAATTATAGCAAGGACAGGGGGTGACAACTATGAGTTCTAATGATGTGATAGCTTATTACAAAGGGAGATAAGAAGAAGAATAATTCTAGATTGTGGGTGAAGACAACTGTTTATATGTTGGCTGTATTTTTGGTGAGATTTTAACTGTGGTCGTAAACAGTATGCACAATTCTGCTTTTATCTTTCAAATAAATATTTAAATCTCCACTGATTTGATTTGTTAAATACTTTCAACGTATGCTTAATATTTTTTCACGCGTCTTTGTTTTATAATTCTTCAAGTGTATAAAATCAAAGTGTAGTTCTGCGCTCTGTAGTGCATTCTCAAAACCTTCAACACCAACCATGGACGCACCCAAGATTCGTGCACAACGAGATGGAAGATATGGAAGGAGGGCAGTATCACCCACCCGGGACACTTGTAATAACAACAGCAGGACCGAACGCAGGTAAGGTCTCCTATGGCTACATGTACAGCATCTTGGCTGGACTGGCCGGTGTGGGGCCGAGTGACGTCGCAACTTTAAGTAGGTTCGAGAACAAGTTCACGTGGTTCGCCACCTTGACGCAGGCAGCACATGTTGCCTACTACAAGTCCCTACACGGGAAATCCTTCCTCCTCGATGACATGAAACTACATGTGATGATAGAGCAAATGGACAAAGAATGAATCAAGGGTACCCTGCATTGGGTACCACCAAATGCCAAACCTGAAATGGTGAAAAGACTGATTACTTTCTTGACGGGCGATGAGGAGGCAGAGACCTCACGAGCTGAGAAGCCGTGGGACAAATGGTCGTTTCTATATCGCCCGAAAGTGGAGGTGCCACACTACACATACATCACAGACACGGAGGGAACCAAAGAACACACAATCTTCATCGCTCTACAAGGCCGAAGACCGCCGTGCCCGATATGCCAAAACAACATACACTGGGCCAGCAAATGCCCACGCAAGCAAACACCGGCACCTAAAAAAAGTAGATAGACAAACAAAACAACAAGCAGCTCAGCCACCTAAGCCAGGAATATCTTCCACAGTTGAGGTCCCAACCTCAGATGACCAAGACCCTCCCTCAGAGGACGCCAGAGACACCTTTCAGCTAGTGGACTATACTAGAAAAAGAAGACGACCGGTACTGTCCCCCCCCCCAACACCGGCGACTACAGATTCACCAACTTGCACACCAAAGAAACAACTAACTAAAACAAGAGAGGTCACCTGGCCTCAACAACTTCGACATAACAGTGGAGACGAGCCAGAAAGGACAGCTGATGGCCCGCCATCTTGGGCTCTACAGACAACGGAGTATGACCCGGACGACGACAGACAACTACTCATCGACGTCCCTGTCGAGTACCGTGAGGATGCACCATAATGCACCGTATAGACCATGGCAAACAAAACCACCCTGGACTATATTTCAAGACAGTGCTACGACAAGACAAACAAAACGTATGTAAATTATTTTCTCTTTCATTTGTCTAAACAGATCATTTTCCTTTTTTTTCATTTTAGACATGGATAGGGACATTAAAATAGTAAGTGTTAATATTAGAGGCATCCGTAGGAAACTACACCATATTGTCTCACTGATACTAACACACAAACCTGATTTCATTCTTATACAAGAAACAAATATACAATCATATTGGCACGCAGCGCAAATCACCACTCAGTTAGGCCTTAGACATTCATGTTTTAGCCTAGCCAAACAAAACTCGGGGTCTGGAGTAGCAATCATACAGACTTTAGACAGATGGGAGTTTACTAGAACAAAACTCGGGGTCTAGAGTAGCAATCATACAGACTTTAGATAGATGGGAGTTTACTAGAACAAAACTCGGGGTCTAGAGTAGCAATCATACAGACTTCAGATAGATGGGAGTTTACTAGAACAAACAGAGACAGCAGAGGGAGAACAGCCATAGCTGAGGTAACGAACAACACACAAGCATACACTATAGTCAACATACATGCTCCACCCAACCGCATTCACCAACCATTATTCTATGAAGATTTAGACTCCTTACTCACTCGAATGTATAGAGGACACAACATCATGTTGGGGGGAGATTTTAATTGTGTTCTATCAGACGCAGACATTATAGGAGGTCAAGTCAGAGCTCATATTGCTAGAACATGCAGAGAAGATAAAAACCAACTAGAAACATTACAAGGCATACTAGATACACATAGCTTAGTAGACACATATAGACACACTCATCCCCAAGGCAGAGACACCACATACAAAAACAACGCAAAAACAGATCTACTAGACTAGACAGAATTTATGCACCTTCAACACATCACATAACACGAACCAGGCATCTCATGGAAACCCTGCAGTTCACAGATCATAAAGCAGTAGACAAAACAGTAAACATGACACTCTCAAACAGACCTTTTAAACGATCGCCACACTGGAAGTTTAACAATACACTTCTCCAAAATCAACAATTTGTAGACATCATAACACAGATTTTCCACGCTTTCACAGACGACATACCCACACATGACATTCAACAACACTGGGAAATGCTGAAGATCACAATAAGAGAAAGAGCACAGACACTCTCAACCCAGATATACAGAGAAAGACTGCAACAGGAGAAAATAATTGAAGACGCAATCAGACTAACAAAGCAGGTAGACAAAAACTCACCAAATATACTAGGACTACAAGAAGAACTAGACAACCATAGACAGCACAGATTTCAAGGTGCACTGCTGAGAACTAGGCTCAACACTATCATGCAAGAAACACCTACCAAACAGTACTTAGGGATAGAACAAAACATTCAACGCAACAGACAAATAGGCGAGATAATAGATCTAAATGGCAACAGACAAACGGACACACAAAACATAGCGCAAGCCTTCAGAGAACATTACAAAAATCTATACACTGAGGAGAAAACAGAAACTCATACACAAGACAAATACATACAATATAATAACAAACTCTGTGACACGGACAGACAGGCACTTGATACACCACTTACATTAGAAAATTTAACGCACGCAGTGCAAGGGTTGCACAAAGACAAGTCACCAGGACCAGATGATCTCACAGCAGAGTTCTACCAACACTTCTTTCCTATCTTATGTCCTCTCCTCTTACTTGTTTTCACTGAAACTTTTGAACGCAAAAAACTCCCACCCAGCCTGAACCTATCATATGTTACACTCATACCAAAAGACGACTCAGACAGGACACAACTCAAAAATTACCGACCTATATCTCTGCTTAATGTAGACTACAAGATCCTTACAAAAGCACTAACCAACAAGCTAAAACCATTCATGGCCAAACTCATACACGAAGACCAACAATGTAGTGTAGAAAACAGAAATATACATCAACACACACATTTCATACGAGATTTCATACACTACACGCACATAATCGTCAATTCTTTCTCTAGATCAAGAGAAAGCCTTTGATAGAGTGTCACACCAATACTTACACAAGACATTACTCCACTGTAACATAGGGAATTACTTTAGAGAATGGATCAACATTCTCTATTTCAAACCTGAAAGCAAGATCTTAGTAAACCATACGCTTACAGAGACTTTCAGGCTAACTAGATCTGTTAGGCAGGGCTGTCCCCTCTCTCCTTTACTGTACGTACTCACTCTAGAACCACTTCTAGAGAAAATCAGACAGGACAAAACAATCCAAGGAACTTTCATACATGGGAAGGGAGATAGGAAGTTGCTTGCATATGCAGACGACACTATATTCTTTCCAAAAACAGACAGATCAATAGCGAACATTCTAGAGACATTCACAGAGTTTGGCATAGTTATCGGAGCCAAACTAAACATACAGAAGTCAGTTATAATGAAGGTAGGCAAATGGCGGAATAAAAAGGATTTTCCCTTCTGCCTCACACACACAGACAACATAACACTTTACGGCATCACTTTCTCGTCACACCCAAATAAAACACACAAACCCACGTGGGACAAACTTGTCGCACAAATCACAGACACGTTGAACAGGTACAAATATAAAACCACAACGATATTCGGCAGAAGCATAGTAGTGAACACTTACATCATTCCAAAAATAATATACATAGCCACAGTACTAGACCCTCCACAATACATAATACACGAAATCAACAAACAGATCAGACATTTCATCTTTACAAACACTATACGCAGCATTAAACTTACAACTCTCATACAAGACAAATTGCATGGAGGAATCGCCCTCCAAGACATACAAACAAAGATCCAAGCACTCAGGGTCAGTCACGTGGGCCGCATCATCAAACATCCAAAACAGCACCCACTAGCTCACTATTATGTGGTACTCAGAATATCAAATCTACTACCACCAAACAACTCACAGCCACACCACTTCGGCACGCTGCCAGATTTCAACAAAACCTGTATTCAGGCCATCCAAGGAAACGAAACACTCATACACCATAAAACAAACAGCATCTACAAACATTTAGTCAGAAATCAAGCATGCCTACTACACCTCAGAATCAAGACAAGTCAGAGATACGCCATCTTTGACTTCAAAGAAACATTTACGAATCTACATGTGAAGAACATCACACTGAAAGCAAGAGAAATTACATTTAGGCTTATTTACAACATGACACCCACCACACAGAGAGCACCACACAGATCCAAACAGACCGTACCATGTCAACTGTGCACCAACAACATACAAGAAACAGAAGAGCACATATTTTACATATGCAGCACAATCACACCCAGTATAGCAACACTACAGAAAACACTAGAAGCACATACAACACGAAAGATAGACATATATAAAGCATTTATGTTAAATATTATCCCTGCGACTCAGTCGGACACACACACCAAGTTACTGTCCCTGCTGGCAGAGTTCAGGTACTTGGTGTGGACGTGCAGGAACAAAGCTAGATTTAAGTTCGGCACGTTTAGTCCCAACATTTTCAGGGATCTGTTTCCACAAAGGGAAATGAAAATCATGACGTGCTGTAAACTGACATGAAATAAAACTTTCACAGTAGCGAGCTCATAAGAGAGAGAGAGAGAGAGAGAGAGAGAGAGGAGAGAGAGAGGAAAGGGGAGAGAGAGAGAGGAGAGAGAGAGGAGAGAGAGGAAGGGGGAGAGAGATTGGTTGATTGACTGATTGATCTTTATTTCAAAAGGGTTAAGAATTGGGCACGCAGGCCCGTCTGACATTCTGCCCTTTATCATACATCTTTCACTCTATTCCAGACATTCTACAAATATGCTTTTCATATAACAAACATAACTAACATTGAAGCTGAGAGACATAAAATATAACATTTATATTTCCCTCTTAAGCATTCACTCAGTACAGAAGTAACTACATACATTATAAATGACTATCTACTAAACAAAATTTTCGGAACTATTCAGAAAACAATTAATTGTATTCGGTGTCTGTAAGAGCAGCTTAAGATAAATTTTAAGTTTTATAATTCATGGAGGCATGTAGTCGACATCAAATAGATATTGGGAAAGCTTGTAGTTGTAGGAAGGAGTATAATTTATATTTTTTATATAGGATGGGAGTGTATTCCAAAGATGAGCAGCCGACTAATTAAAGCTTTTCTTATAAAGATCAAGTCTAGGTTTTGGAAGACATATGTTGTTCAAGCGTTGGCTGCACTTTGGGCTAAATTTAAACAGGTTCCATAGATAAGGCGGGGCATGCCGTGAAAGAATTTGATGTACTAACTTGGCTTTGTTGAAGAGGAACCTGTTCTTAAGAGATAGTATTTTGATACGTTTGTGATGATTAGTTGTTTGTGCTTGATCTTTGTCGCTAATGAGCTTTACTGCTCGCTTTTGGAGAGAGCAAAGCCTCTTTGTATTTGACACTGAGCAACCATCCCAAACTGTTGAGCAATAGTCTAAATGTGTTTGTATATGAGCTATGTAGTATGTCTTCCTAGTGTCTTGATCTATGAAGTGCTTAATTTTAGCTAATTGGTATACTTTTTGTGCTATGAGTTTTGTTAGACATTGCACATGATAGTTCCAGGTCAGATGTTGGTCAATAATAAGACCTAGTGTTTTGTGCTCACTAATGTTTTCTATCTGTGATGTTTCTGTACAGAGCCGAAGTGTTGTTTTTGTTGCGTTTTGTAGTTTCTGTCTTGTTGTTATGAGCACTGATTTTGTTTTATCGGTGTTTATAATCATGCCATTATTTTTGCTCCATCCAATTAAATTGTATAACTCGACCTGAAGAGTTGATTCTAGATTAACACAATCGTAGTCACTGGTGTAGACTGTGCAATCATCGGCAAAAAGGTCACAAGAAGAGTGTTTAAGATGAAGTGGAAGATCATTGATATAGATAGCAAAGAGCAACGGGCCTAGAATAGAACCTTGCGGAACACCAGTGTCAACTTTAGCAGAATTTGATAGAGAATTATTGAAGAATACTACCTGTTGTCTGTCTGAAAGAAACGATGCAATTAATTTTATTAGGTCAGGGTGCAGTCTATAAGTCTTTATTTTTCTTACAAGAATATCGTGGTCAATCATATCAAATGCCTTTTTAAAGTCGACAAAGATGGCACCACATAGTCTGTCGTCATTTATGTTTACTAACCAGTTTTCTGTCATTTTGGTAAGAGCTGTGTGGCAGGAATGATTGGGTCTAAAGCCTGACTGACTGTCTATGAGTAAATTGTTCTCTTGCATGTGTCGTAGAGTTATTTTGTGTATGTGTTTTTCGAGTGGTTTTGATAATGACGATAATATGGATATTGGTCTATAGTTGGTAAGATTGTTGGATGAGCCAGATTTAAAGCGAGGATACACCTTAGCAGTTTTAAAAGCCTCAGGGAAATAGCATTTTGCAATGCACTGGTTGTAAATATATGTTAGTGTATGTGAAATGACAGGTGCAGCATAACGTAAGATCTTATTACTAATATCATCAAGCCCAGCTGTATTGTTGTTTTTTAAGGTTAAGAGATAACTGTGAACTTCACTGACTGTTAAGAATGGAATGTGTAACTGTTTAAAATCAGTACATCTGCTGTCCAGGAATGTTTGTAGAAAAGAATTTGATTCTCAAGCCATCAATCGTGCATACACTAGCGCACATATCAGTACACATTTCAGAGAAGAAATCAACGTTCTTAAATCATCAATATCAGCTCCTGTATGCGACTTACATGAACTACAAAAGGAGAGAGAGGAAGGGTGTGAGAGAGAGAGGAAGGGGTAGAGAGAGAGAAGTGGGAGAGAGGAGAGAGAGAGAGAGAGGAAGGGGGTAGAGAGAGAGGAGAGAGAGAGGAAGGGGGAGAGAGAGAGGAGAGAGAGGAAGGGGAGAGAGTAAGGAGAGAGAGAGGAAGGGGAAGAGAGAGAGGAGAGAGAGGAAGGGGAGACGAAGAGAGAGGAAGGGGAGAGAGAAGGGGGAAAGAGAGAGAGAGAGAAGGGGGAGAGAGAGGAAGGGGGAGAGATAGAGAGAGGAGAGAGAAGAGAGAGAGAGAGAGGAGAGAGAGGAAGGGGAGAGAGAGAGGAGAGAAAGAGAGGAGAGAGACAGAGTAAGGGGGAGAGAGAGGAAGAGGAAGAGAGAGAGAAGAAGGGGGAGAGAGAGGAAGGGGAGAGAGAGAGGAAGGGGAGAGAGAGAGAGGAAGGGGGAGAGAGGAAACGAAAGAGAAAGAGAGAGGAGAGGAAGGGGAGACAGAGAGAGGAAAGAGAAAGAGAGGAGAGAGGAAGGGGGAGAGAGAGAGGAAGAGAGAGTAGGGGGAGAGAAAGGAAGGGGGAGAAGAGAGGAAGGGAGGGGGAGAAGAGAGAGGATAGAGAGAGGAAGGAGGAGAGAGAGGAAGGGGGAGAGAGAAAGGAAGGGGAGAGAGAGAGAGGAAGGGGAAGAGAAAGAGAGAAGAGAGAGAGGAAAGGTAGACAGAGAGAGGAAAGAGAGAGAGGAGTGAGAGAGAGAGAGGAGAGAGAGAGGAAGGGGGAGAGAGAGGAAGGAGGAGAGAGAGGAAGGGGGAGAGAGAGGAAGTGGTTGGGAGAGAGAGGAAGGGAGGGAGAGAGAGAGTAAGGAGGAGGGAAGGGGAAGAGAGAGAGGAAGGAAGAGAGAGAGAGGAAGTGCGAGAGAGAGGGAGAGAGATGAAGGGAGAGGGAGGAGGAGATAGAAAGTAGAGGAAGGGAGAGGGAGAGGAAGGGTGAGAGAGAGAGAGGAAGGGAGAGAGAGAGGAAAGAGAGAGAGAGAGGAAGTGGGAGAGAGGAGAGAGAGGAGAGAGGAAGGGGGAGAGAGAGAGGAAAGGAGAGAGAGCGAGAGAGAGGAAGGGGGAGAGAGAGGAAGGGGGAGAAGAGAGAGAGGATAGAGAGAGGAAGGAGGAGAGAGAAGAAGGAGCATCGAAGAGGAAGAGAAAGAGAGAGGAAAGAGAGGAAGGGTAGACAGAGAGAAGAAAGAGAGAGAGGAGTGAGAGAGAGAGAGGAAGAGGGAGAGAGAGGAAGAGGAAGAGAGGAGAGAGAGGAAGGGGTAGAGAGAGGAAGGGGAAGAGAGAGATGAGAGAGAGGAAGGGGGAGAGAGAGAGAGGAACTAGGAGAGAGAGAAAGGGGGAGTGAGAGAGGAAGGAAGAGAGAGAGGAAGTGGGAGAGAGAGGGAGAGAGAGGAAGGGAGAGAAAGGAAGAGGGAGAGAGAGAGGAAGGAGGAGGGAAGGGGAAGAGAGAGAGGAAGGAAGAGAGAGAGAGGAAGTGGGAGAGAGAGGGAGAGAGAGAGGAAGGGAGAGAGAGAGGGAGGAGGAGAGAGAGAGTAGAGGAAGGGAGAGAGAGAGGAAGGGTGAGAGAGAGAGGAAGGGAGAGAGCGGAAGGAGGATAGAGAGAGGAAGGGGGAGAGAGAGAGTGAACTGCAAATGATCGGATGAATAATACTGATTGTTATCCAAAATATTCACTGCCTCATTGTTACTGTCACAACATTACACTTCTTGTGAAATTCTTATATATATTTGTACAATGTTACACCCGTTTCTTCAACAAATGTTATTAGACGGGATTAGCCTTGAAGCAACAATCTGACCAGACACTGACTGCCAGACAGGATTAACTTTTGACGCGACAAACTGACCAGCAGACATCTCTACCCTCGAGGGGGTTTAAGATAACATGTCAGCCAAGTTTCAAGATAAACAAGGCACAGCGCAGACAACTCTACCCTCGAGGGGGTTTAAGATAACATGTCAGCCAAGTTTCAAGATAAACAAGGCACAGCGCAGACATCTCTACCCTCGAGGGGGTTTAAGATAACATGTCAGCCAAGTTTCAAGATAACAAGGCACAGCGCAGACATCTCTACCCTCGAGGGGGTTTAAGATAACATGTCAGCCAAGTTTCAAGATAAACAAGGCACAGCGCAGACATCTCTACCCTCGAGGGGGTTTAAGATAACATGTCAGCCAAGTTTCAAGATAAACAAGGCACAGCGCAGACATCTCTACCCTCGAGGGGGTTTAAGATACATGTCAGCCAAGTTTCAAGATAAACAAGGCACAGCGCAGACATCTCTACCCCGAGGGGGTTTAAGATAACATGTCAGCCAAGTTTCAAGATAAACAAGGCAGAGCGCAGACATCTCTACCCTCGAGGGGGTTTAAGATAACATGTCAGCCAAGTTTGAAGATAAACATGGCACAGCGCAGACATCTCTACCCTCGAGGGGGTTTAAGATAACATGTCAGCCAAGTTTCAAGATAAACAAGGCAGAGCGCAGACATCTCTACCCTCGAGGGGGTTTAAGATAACATGTCAGCCAAGTTTCAAGATAAACAAGGCAGAGCGCAGACATCTCTACCCTCGAGGGGGTTTAAGATAACATGTCAGCCAAGTTTCAAGATAAACAACTCTCTTTGTGAGAGAGTGAGAGAGAGAGATAGAGAGAGAGTGTGTGTGTGTCTCACACCATTACTGTACACCTTTGTTTTCACATTTTATGTATAAAGTATTAACTTTATCATACTCCACGCTATCACCTCATGTTTTGTAAAAGTCCACCATCTCGTTATTTCACCCCACGGGCAATCATCCCCACTTCACATCATTTCAGTTGAATATGAAATTGTTGATTGTTGAATGAAAATAAAGTTATTAAAAAAAAGTTATCCACATTTCTCCAAACCATGAGTCTTCAGTGTCACATCATCTATTTTATCAATAACTGTTGTTAGCTGTTGTCATTCACTCATTCATACTAGTACTACTAATATTAATAATTGTAAGAACTGATACTTCCTATTCTGCAGTTTTGAACTCTAGACTTTTATATTAACATGTCTGAAAGTATTTTCACATATTACTAATATAATATGAATGAAAATGTTGTCACTGATGGTGAAATAATGAGCCTATGATTTGCTTTTCAGTGTTGGTAACCCTGAGAGTATATTTTTGTCTGTAAGAGCAGCAGTGATACTTGAACTAACTGAACCAGTAAAGTGTGTCCATCATGAACGTAGAATTAAGACTTGGTAGTAACATGGATACTATGCTAAAGAACTGTATAATAGAGTGAGCATGAGCTTTCAATCTATGTCTTCTAAAAGATTCTAACCTCCATTATTAGCTTAGAGTCGCTTAAACAAGTGATTTGACGCAAATTTACAATCATCATCATCATCATCATCATCATCATCATGATGTGCCGTGCCGACTGGCGTTGGCTATTATGTTTCTCCAGAGTACACGATCCTTCATGCAGGCCATCAGTTCAGTTGGTGATCTCCCCTCACACCATCCTGTCAGACTGTCAGGTATCATTTCTCTTTGTCTTCCCCCTGGCTCTTCTTCCCTCTATATTTCCTGTTGTTATAATATTTTCAATGCCCCATCTTCCCATTGCATATCCTATGAAAGTACATTGTCTCTCTCTTATCTTTTTGACAAGGTTTTTTGTCTCTCCAGCTCTTCTCATACATTCTTCATTAGTTATTTTTGCTGTGCAGGGGATTCGCAACATTCTTCTAATAAACCACATTTCTGCTGCTTCCAATGATTTTTGTGCAGACTTGCCTATTGTCCATGATTTATTTTCATATAACAAGATAGGTTCAATATAGCATTTTAGGACTCGATTTCTAACATTCATTGATAAAGATGTGTTAGCTAATATGTTTCTCATTCTTTGAAATGCAGTCTTTGCTTTGCCTATTCTATTCCTAATTTCTGTTCTGTATTTTCTGCATCAACAATATTAGAATTATATAATCCTGATAATAATGAACTATGTCTATCAACACTATCGGTCATTAACTGGACTGTATCACGATAAATCATTTTGTTATTCTAAGAATATAATCTGTGAGATAATAAACAGTATTAATATTAATCTAATTTTCTACGTTTTGTATCCTTCACCTAATGTTTACTGGTACTGAAGTTGATGCTAAATAAATTAACAATAAATAACAAATTAATTTTCCCTGTCACGTCAACAGTGAATGTCGGTCATATTTGTGGTATAGGAATTCTCTTACCACAGAAGACGACAACGGTAAGAGATGGATATAAAGGGACTTGGTCAGGTGTAACAGATACAGCATGCTGGACAAGACGTTTTCAGCGGACAAATTGAGCAATATGATGATTATGTGACAATAATGATGAGAATAATTCAACATAATGATAACATTACCAAACTCACATGCTATATAGTATGTGTGACGATGATTATAATATTCACAACGAAATATGCATTTCACATGTTACACATACCATTGACCACATGATGAATAGCCACGCTAACATTACACATATTGAACATACCAGTTACTATAACATTAACAGCGGCTTTTACATTCTGTAAGTTAAGTGCTGAAGACATTGGTAATTTGTTGTGATTCATATTATCATGTGGAGAGTTTTGGTTCAAAAGCCTGTTACTGGTTTTCTGTAACCAACTCAGCTGTAGAAATATGCATGTGACAGTATAACTGGGGATAGTAGGTATGAGACAGTATAACTGGGGACAGTAGGCTTGTGACAGTATAACTAAGGACAGTAGGTATGTGGCAGTATACTGGGGACAGTAGGTATGTGACAGTATAACTAGGGACAGTAGGTATGTGACAGTATAACTAGGGACAGTGCACATGAAAATCCACACGACAAATTAATTGGACGGAAATGTCAATAGGGAGGAGAGAACAGGCTGGCCCAATAGAAGAAGAGATGTCAAAGAGTGACGAAAAGGGTTAAAGAGTAAGGATTTTTGTTTACATCAAAGGAGACAAAAACAGAACTTGACAAGGTAGGAAGTGAGAACAGGAACTTGACAACGTAGGACGTGAGAACAAGAACTTGACAAGGTAGGACGTGAGAACAGGAACTTGACAACGTAGGACGTGAGAACAAGAACTTGACAAGGTAGGACGTGAGAACAAGAATCTGACAAGGTAGGATATGAGAATAAGGACTTAACAAGGCAGGCTGTGAGAACAAGAACCTGACAAGGTAGGATGTGAGAATAAGAACTTAACAAGGCAGGCTGTGAAAACAAGAACTTGACAAGGCAGGCTGTGAGAACAAGAACTTGACAAGGTAGGATGTGAGAACAAGAACTTGAAAAGGTAGGAAGTGAGAACAAGAACATGACAAGGTAGGACATAATAACAACAACATGACAACATAGGATGTGAGAACAAGAACATGACAAGGTAGGACATAATAACAACAACATGACAACATAGGATGTGAGAACAAGAACTTGACAAGGTAGGAAGTGAGAACAAGAACTTGACAAGGTAGGATGTGAGAACAAGAACTTGGCAAGGTAGGATGTGAGAACGAGAACTTGACAAGGCAGGCTGTGAGAACAAGAACTTGACAAGGTAGGATGTGAGAACAAGAACTTGAAAAGGTAGGAAGTGAGAACAAGAACATGACAAGGTAGGACATAATAACAACAACATGACAACATAGGATGTGAGAACAAGAACATGACAAGGTTGGAAGTGAGAACAAGAACTTGACAAGGTAGGAAATTAGAACAAGAACTTGACAAGGTAGGATGTGAGAACAAGAACTTGACAAGGTAGGACCTTAGAACAAAAACTTGACAAGATAGGATGTGAGAACAAGAACCTGACAAGGTAGGATGTGAGAATAAGAACTTGACAAGATAAAATGTGAGAGCAAGAACGACAGACAGAAGACAGGACCTGTGATAAAATGATTTTTGTTAATCTGCCTAGGAACATGATTTTTGTTAATCTGCCTAGGAACATGATTTTTGTTAATCTGCCTCAGAACATGATTTTTGTTAATCTTCCTAAGAACATGATTTTTGTTAATCTGCCTAGGAACATTATTTTTGTTAATCTGCCTAGGAACGTTATTTTTGTTAATCTGCCTTGGAACATGATTTTTGTTAATCTGCCTAGGAACATGATTTTTGTTAATCTACCTTGGAACATGAACTTCACTGAATAAAAAGAAAAAAAACTGATAACTATGAAAAACCAAGAAGAACGGAGTTTGTCTTCAAGGTGATTAATTGAGTGTTGCCACGGTTTGGGCCTTTTTACTTGGAAGTTGCTGTTTGGTTTTTGATGTCACTACTAACGTTTATAAGGTGACAAGGTTCTCCACTCAGAAGTAGTTGGGAGAAACAGCCTCTGAAGGCGGAGAACACAAATCTACAGTTAATGAATGAAGGAAATATAGAACATGACACAAAGTCCAGTCCCACAGATTTGTCATTTCATCTATGTCCAAAGCAGGAGAAAGAAACAGAAAACTATGGGTATATTCAGTCTCATAAAACTAGTAACAAGAACAAACCTTGTCTTTCTGTGTCCATAGGTAGCTGTAGAAGTGTTGGTGCCGCCACATCGTTTCCTGTAAACAAATATTGTATATCTGTGAATTAACAAAAGATCCTATTTTCCTGTCAATTATTTTGTTTATGTCTATTATCAAACTCACGTCTATATTAGTTACATGAACAAAAATATAAGAATCAAACACTGAAAGTTCAAAACGTCCACAGGTTCAAAATGAGATTCCGGCTTCACGTCATTCAGTGAAGTCCCATATATATTCTGCAGTATGCCGCATATCGATCCAAGAGTATGTGTGCTAATAATTCCTGTCAAGTGTTGGTTGTTTACGATGCGTTTTCTGTCACACGGTTCAGATTTCCTGCCAGCATCTTTTATTTGTCTTAGCTCCAGCATTCTCTTCAGATCTACATTGTCCTGCCATTCCGGCTCTTTATTTTCCCACAGTCTGCCCAATACAGCTTTAGCAATGTTCCCCTGGTCCATTCTCAGCCTGCTATTTATTTTATCCAGTCCAGTAAGTCTGTCTGTCACTTAATTGCCATGTACTCCTGCATGCCTGAAACAATAAAACCACATCTTAGTTGACTGGCGTAACAAATGAACCTGTTCTTTTCGAAGCAATTTTTTTCTCTGTCTTACGAAGCATACTCTGTGAACCCTCACAGTGACATCATTAACCACATCATGGATAAATAGCCATTACATTCCCGCCGCCACATCCCCAGTTTTCATTCTCGTGCTTGCTGTGGTGACCTCAAAGGCTTCAAAACCTAGTTCTAATATTCTTTCATGTCGGTAGACAACAAAACTCCAACTTCTGCTGTTCAGAGCCACTGATCCATCTGTACATATTACCGTGTCGGAAGACCCACACTGATGCTGGATGAGATCTTGAACCCAAATTTCAACTGCCTTCTCTACTCAGTCTCGACATTCACGGCCCTTCTGTATAAAAACTTTTGTTAGCTGAGGTCGGTCCTGTGCCAATCATCTCCTTTAGGCATCTTCTTTAGATCACAAACTGACGTTACTGTGTCCTCAGCCTCAGCCAACCAGGATCTACCTCCTCCGCCCCTTATCAACTCCAGCTCCTTATGGAGAGGATGGCCCTTAATGCCAGCAACCCTGATGTATGCCTTTACCTGAGGATACCTGTGTTTAGATCTCACACTCAGAATATCAAGCAGAACGCGCATGGATGACACGGGAGTATCCTTGGTATAGCCAAAGACAATTCTCATACCCTCGTTCTGTACACGCTCTAGTCTGTTCAGCTGTGCACGTGACAGGGTGAGTAGGCATAGACCATACTCCAATAGTTACATCACCTGAGCTTACATCAGCAACATTAGAAAATTCCTCACATTTCGTCTGTTATTTCCATAATCTAATGAAATTTTTAAATCATTGAAATAAAAAAAAAATGAATGAGAAGAAGAATATAAAAATCAAGGAAATGCAAGGAGATAGTGGCAAACAGACTAAGCAAGTGTCCTGTGTAAAATAAACATAGATGTAGCAATACAAGAACAAGTTGAAGAAAATACTTAACATGTAAAACAAAAGAAATATTAGTGGGAAGGATTTAAATGGAAATAAAAACAATCAAAACTGTTACAGAAAGTATAAGAATTTAGACAACAATAACAGTAAACGAGCGTTAGAAGATACACTTAAATTTCAAAGCTGTCAAGGGGATATAACAATGAAATACGTTAAGGAAAAGTAAAGAGCAAATATATCTGGGAAAGTTAAATATTAAATTATATATAGGGAAAATAAAAACCAAATATTTTTAGCGAAGATACAGAACAAATCGTGTGAATATAAGGTAAAGAGAAATTAAGCAGAAAAAAAGAAGAAAATACATTCGTTGTCTTTTTCATCTTCTTCTTTTTTACTCTCTCTGGAACTGAGAGCTGGTGTTCTTCGCAGCCGCTGTTGTGAAGGTGTTAACTCACAGCATCGTGTAAGCTTGAGAGCTGGTGTGAAAGTGTTGACTCACAGGATAGTGTAAGCTTGAGAGCTTATGCAAAGATGTTAACTCACAGCATCGTGTAAGCTTGAGAGCTGATGTGAAGGTGTTAACTTATAGCATCGTGTAAGCTTGAGAGCTGATGAAAAGGTGTTAACTTACAGCATCGTGTAAGCTTGAGAGTTGATGTGAAGGTGTTAACTTACAGCATCGTGTAAGCTTGAGAGCTGATGTGAAGGTGTTAACTTACAGCATCGTGTAAGCTTGAGAGCTGATGTGAAGGTGATAACTTACAGCATCGTGTAAGCTTGAGAGCTGATGCGAAGGTGTTAACTTCCAGCATCGTGTAAACTTGAGAGCTGATGTGAAGGTGTTAACTCACAGCATCGTGTAAGCTTGAGAGCTGGTGTGAAGGTGTTAACTCACAGCATCATGTAAGCTTGAGAGCTGGTGTAAAGGTGTTAACTTACAGCATCGTGTAGATTTGAGAGCTGGTGTGAAGGTGTTAACTTACAGCATCGTTTAGATTTGAGAGCTGGTGTGAAGGTGTTAACTTACAGCATCGTGTAGATTTCAGAGCTGGTGTGAAGGTGTAAACTTACAGCATCGTGTAAGCTTGAGAGCTGGTGTGAAGGTGTTAACTCACAGCATAGTGTAAGCTTGAGAGCTGGTGTGAAGGTGTTACCTCACAGAATCGTGTAAGCTTCAGAGCTGGTGTGAAGGTGTTAACTCACAGCATCGTGTAAGCTTGAGAGCTGGTGTGAAGGTGTTAACTCACAGCATCGTGTAAGCTTGAGAGCTGGTCTGAAGGTGTTAACTCACAGCATCGTGTATACTTGAGAGCTGTTGTGAAGGTGTTAAATCACAGCATTGTGTAGACTTGAGAGCTGGTGTGAAGATGTTAACTCACAGCATCGTGTAGACATGAGAGCTGGTGTGAAGGTGTTAACTCACAGCATCGTGTAGACTTGAGAGCTGATGTGAAGGTGTTAACTCAAAGCATCGTGTAGGTTTGAGAGCTGGTGTGAAGGTGTTAACTCACAGCATCATGTAGACTTGAGAGCTGGTGTGAAGATGTTAACTCACAGCATGGTGAAAGCTTGAGAGCTGGTGTGAAGGTGTTAACTCACAGCATTGTGTAAGCTTGCGAGAAGGTGTGAAGGTGTTAACTGACAACATCGTGTAAGCTTGAGAGCTGGTGTGAAGGTGTTAAATCACAACATAATTTAAGCTTGAGAGCAGATGTGAAGGTGTTAACTCACAACATCGTGTAAGCTTGAGAGCAGATGTGAAGGTGTTAACTCACAGAATCGTGTAAGGTGTTATTCACAACATCTTGTAAGCTTGGGAGCTGGTGTGAAGGTGTTAACTCACAGCGTCGTGTAGACTTGAGAGCTGGTGTGAAGGTGTTAACTCATAGCATTGTGTAAGCTTGAGAGCCGGTGTGAAGGTGTTAAATCACAAAATAGTGTAAGCTTGTTAATAGATGTGAAGGTGTGAACTCACATCATCGTGTAGACTTGAGAGCTGGTGTGAAGATGTTAACTAACAGCATCGAGTAGGCTTGAGAGCTGGTGTGAAGATGTTAACTCACAGCATCGTGTAGACTTGAGAGCTGGTGTGAAGGTGTTAACTCACAGCATCGTGTAAGCTTGTTAGCTGGTGTGAAGGTGTTAACTTACAGCATCGTGTAAGCTTGAGAGCTGGTGTGAAGGTGTTAACTCACAGCATCGTGTAAGCTTGAGAGCTGGTATGAAGGTGTTAACTCACAGCATCGTGTAGACTTGCGAGCTGGTATGAAGGTGTTAACTCTCAGCATCGTGTAAGATTGAGAGCTGGTGTGAAGGTGTTAACTCACAGCATCGTGTAGACATGAGAGCTGGTATGAAGGTGTTAACTCACAATATTGTGTAGACTTGATAGCTGGTGTGAAGATGTTAACTCACAGCATCGTGTAGACTTGAGAGCTGGTGTGAAGATGTTAACTCACAGCATCGTGTAGACTTGAGCGCTGGTGTGAAGATGTTAACTCACAGCATCGTGTAGACATGAGAGCTGATGTGAAGGTGTTAACTCACAGCATCGTGTAAACTTGATAGCTGGTGTGAAGATGTTAACTCACAGCATCGTATAGACTTGAGAGCTGGTACGAAGATGTTAACTCACAGCATCGTGTAAGCATGAGAGCTGGTGCGAAGGTGTTAACTCACAGCATCGCGTAAGTGTGAGAGTTGGTGTGAAGATGTTAACTCACAGCATCGCGTAAGCTTGAGAGCTGGTGTGAAGATTTTAACTCACGGCATCGCGTAAGCTTGAGATCTGGTGTGAAGGTGTTAACTCACAGCATCGTGTAGACTTGAGAGCTGGTATGAAGGTGTTAACTCACAATCTCGTGTAGACTTGATAGCTGGTGTGAAGATGTTAACTCACAGCATCGTGTAGACTTGAGAGCTGGTGTGAAGATGTTAACTCACAGCATCGTATAGACTTGAGACCTGGTGTGAAGGTGTTAACTCACAGCATCGTGTAAGCTTAATAGCTGGTGTGAAGATGTTAACTCACAGCATCGTGTAAGCTTGAGAGCTGGGGTGAAGATGTTAACTCACAGCATCGTGTAGACTTGAGAGCTGTTGTGAAGATGTTAAATCATAGCATCGTGGAAGCTTGATAGCTGGTGTGAAGATGTTTACTCACAGCATCGTGTAGACTTGAGAGCTGGAGTGAAGGTGTTAACTCACAGCATGGTGTATTTATAAGAGCTGGAGTGAAGGTGTTAACTCACAGCATGGTGCAGGTATAAGAGCTTTAGTGAAGGTGTTACCTAACAGCATGGTGTATGTATAAGAGCTGGAGTGAAGGTATTAACTCACAGTATCGTGTGGACTTGAGAGCTGGAGTGAAGGTGTTAACTCACAGCATGGTGTAGATATTAGAGCTGGAGTGAAGGTGTTAACTCACAGCATGGTGTAGGTATTAGAGCTGGAGTGAAGGTTTTAACTCACAGTATGGTGTAGGTATAAGAGATTGAGAGAAGGTGTTAACTCTCAGAATGGTGTTGGTATAAAAGCTGGAGTGAAGGTGTTAATTCACAGCATGGTGTAGATTTAAGAGCCATCGTGAAGGTGTTAACTCACAGCATCGTGTAGACTTGATAGCTGGTGTGAAGGTGTTAACTCACAGCATTGTGTAAGCTTGAGAGCCGGTGTGAAGGTGTTAAATCACAAAATAATGTAAGCTTGTTAACAGATGTGAAGGTGTGAACTCACATCATCGTGTAGACTTGAGAGCTGGTGTGAAGATGTTAACTAACAGCATCGAGTAGGCTTGAGAGCTGGTGTGAAGATGCTAAATCACAGCATCGTGTAGACTTGAGAGCTGGTGTAAAGGTGTTAACTCACAGCATCGTGTAAGCTTGTTAGCTGGTGTGAAGGTGTTAATTTACAGCATCGTGTAAGCTTGAGAGCTGGTGTGAAGGTGTTAACTAACAGCATCGTGTAAGCTTGAGAGCTGGTATGAAGGTGTTAACTCACAGCATCGTGTAGACTTGAGAGCTGGTATGAAGGTTTTAACTCTCAGTATCGTGTAAGATGGAGAGCTGGTGTGAAGGTGTTAAATCACAGCATCGTGTAGACTTTAGAGCTGGTATGAAGTTGTTAACTCACAATATCGTGTAGACTTGATAGCTGGTGTGAAGATGTTAACTCACAGCATCGTGTAGACTTGAGAGCTGGTGTGAAGATGTTAACTCACAGCATCGTATAGACTTGAGAGCTGGTACGAAGATGTTAACTCACAGCATCGTGTAAGCATGAGAGCTGGTGTGAAGATGTTAACTCACAGCATCGCGTATGTGTGAGAGCTTGTGTGAAGATGTCAACTCACAGCATTGTATAGACTTGAGAGCTGGTGTGAAGGTGTTAACTCACAGCACCGTGTAAGCTTGGGAGCTGGAGTGAAGGTGTTAACTCACAGCATCGTGTAATCTTGAGAGCAGATGTGAAGGTGTTAAATCACAGCATCGTATAGACTTGAGAGCTGGTGCGAAGATGTTAACTCACAGCATCGCGTAAACTTGAGAGCTGGTGTGAAGATTTTAACTCACGGTATCGCGTAAGCTTGAGAGCTGGGGTGAAGGTGTTTATTCACAGCATCGTGCAAGCTTGAGAGCTGGTGTGAAGATGTTAATTCACAGAATCGTGTAGGCTTGAGAGCTGGTGTGAAAGTGTTAACTCATAGCATCGTGTAAGCTTGAGAGATGGTATGAAGATGTTAACTCACAGCATCGTGTAGACTTGATAGCTGGTATGAAGGTGTTAACTCACAATATCGTCTAGACTTGAGAGCTGGTGTGAAGATATTAACTCACAGCATCGTGTTGACTAGAGAGCTGGTGTGAAGATGTTAACTCACAGCATCGTGTAGACTAGAGAGCTAGTGTGAAGATGTTAACTCACAGGATCGTGTAGACTTGAGAGCTGGTGTGCAGATGTTAACTCACAGCATCAGTTAGACTTGAGAGCTGGAGTGAAGGTGTTAACTCACAGCATCGTGTAAGCTTGTTAGCTGCTGTGAAGGTGTTAACTCACAGCATCGTGTAAGCTTGAGATCTGGTGTGAAGCTGTTAACTTAAAGCATCGTGTAGACTTGAGAGCTGGTGCGAAGATGTTAATTCACAGCATCGTGTAAGCAAGAGAGCTAGGGTCAAGGTGTTAACTCTTAGCAACTCGTAAGTTTGAGAGCTGGTGTGAAGGTGTTAACTCACATGATAGCGTAAGCTTGAGAGCTGGTGTGAAGATGTTAACTCACAGCATAGCGTAAGCTTGAGAGCTGTTGTGAAGGTGTTAACTCACAGCATCTTGTAGACTTGAGAGCTGGAGTGAAAGTGTTAACTCACAGCATGGTGTAGGTAAAAGAGCTGGAGTGAAGGTGTTAACTCACAGCATCGTGTAGACTTGAAAGCTGGAGTGAAGGTGTTAACTCACAGTATGGTGTAGGTATCAGAGCTGGAGTGAAGGTGTTAACTCACAGTATGGTGTAGGTATAAGAGCTGGAATGAAGGTGTTAACTCACAACATCTTGTAGACTTGAGAGCTGGTGTGAAGGTGTTAAATCACAGCATCGTGTAAGCTTGAGAGCTGGGGTGAAGATGTTAACTCACAGCATCGTGTAGACTTGAGAGCTGTTGTGAAGATGTTAAATCATAGCATCGTGGAAGCTTGATAGCTGGTGTGAAGATGTTTACTCACAGCATCGTGTAGACTTGAGAGCTGGAGTGAAGGTGTTAACTCACAGCATGGTGTATTTATAAAAGCTGGAGTGAAGGTGTTAACTCACAGCATGGTGCAGGTATAAGAGCTTTAGTGAAGGTGTTACCTAACAGCATGGTGTATGTATAAGAGCTGGAGTGAAGGTATTAACTCACAGTATCGTGTGGACTTGAGAGCTGGAGTGAAGGTGTTAACTCACAGCATGGTGTTGATATTAGAGCTGGAGTGAAGGTGTTAACTCACAGCATGGTGTAGGTATTAGAGCTGAAGTGAAGGTTTTAACTCACAGTATGGTGTAGGTATAAGAGATTGAGAGAAGGTGTTAACTCTCAGAATGGTGTTGGTATAAAAGCTGGAGTGAAGGTGTTAATTCACAGCATGGTGTAGGTTTAAGAGCCATCGTGAAGGTGTTAACTCACAGCATCGTGTAGACTTGATAGCTGGTGTGAAGGTGTTAACTCACAGCATTGTGTAAGCTTGAGAGCCGGTGTGAAGGTGTTAAATCACAAAATAATGTAAGCTTGTTAACAGATGTGAAGGTGTGAACTCACATCATCGTGTAGACTTGAGAGCTGGTGTGAAGATGTTAACTAACAGCATCGAGTAGGCTTGAGAGCTGGTGTGAAGATGTTAACTCACAGGATCGTGTAGACTTGAGAGCTGGTGTGAAGGTGTTAACTCACAGCATCGTGTAAGCTTGTTAGCTGGTGTGAAGGTGTTAATTTACAGCATCGTGTAAGCTTGAGAGCTGGTGTGAAGGTGTTAACTTACAGCATCGTGTAAGCTTGAGAGCTGGTATGAAGGTGTTAACTCACAGCATCGTGTAGACTTGAGAGCTGGTATGAAGGTTTTAACTCTCAGTATCGTGTAAGATGGAGAGCTGGTGTGAAGGTGTTAAATCACAGCATCGTGTAGACTTTAGAGCTGGTATGAAGGTGTTAACTCACAATATCGTGTAGACTTGATAGCTGGTGTGAAGATGTTAACTCACAGCATCGTGTAGCCTTGAGACCTGGTGTGAAGATGTTAACTCACAGCATCGTATAGACTTGAGAGCTGGTGTGAAGATGTTAACTCACAGCATCGTGTAGACATGAGAGCTGATGTGAAGGTGTTAACTCACAGCATCGTGTAGACATGATAGCTGGTGTGAAGATGTTAACTAACAGCATCGTATAGACTTGAGAGCTGGTACGAAGATGTTAACTCACAGCATCGTGTAAGCATGAGAGCTGGTGTGAAGATGTTAACTCACAGCATCGCGTATGTGTGAGAGCTTGTGTGAAGATGTCAACTCACAGCATTGTATAGACTTGAGAGCTGGTGTGAAGGTGTTAACTCACAGCATCGTGTAGACATGAGAGCTGATGTGAAGGTTTTAACTCACAGCACCGTGTAAGCTTGGGAGCTGGAGTGAAGGTGTTAACTCACAGCATCGTGTAATCTTGAGAGCAGATGTGAAGGTGTTAAATCACAGCATCGTATAGACTTGAGAGCTGGTGCGAAGATGTTAACTCACAGCATCGCGTAAACTTGAGAGCTGGTGTGAAGATTTTAACTCACGTTATCGCGTAAGCTTGAGAGCTGGGGTGAAGATGTTTACTCACAGCATCGTGCAAGCTTGAGAGCTGGTGTGAAGATGTTAATTCACAGAATCGTGTAGGCTTGAGAGCTGGTGTGAAAGTGTTAACTCATAGCATCATGTAAGTTTGAGAGCTGGTATGAAGATGTTAACTCACAGCATCGTGTAGACTTGATAGCTGGTATGAAGGTGTTCACTCACAATATCGTCTAGACTTGAGAGCTGGTGTTAAGATATTAACTCACAGCATCGTGTTGACTAGAGAGCTGGTGTGAAGATGTTAACTCACAGCATCGTGTAGACTAGAGATCTAGTGTGAAGATGTTAACTCACAGCATCAGTTAGACTTGAGAGCTGGAGTGAAGGTGTTAACTCACAGCATCGTGTAAGCTTGTTAGCTGCTGTGAAGGTGTTAACTCACAGCATCGTGTAAGTTGAGATCTGGTGTGAAGCTATTAACTCACAGCATCGTGTAGACTTGAGAGCTGGTGAGAAGATGTTAATTCACAGCATCGTGTAAGCATGAGAGCTAGGGTGAAGGTGTTAACTCACAGCAACTCGTAAGTTTGAGAGCTGGTGTGAAGGTGTTAATTTACAGCATCGTGTAGACTTGAGAGCTGGAGTGAAAGTGTTAACTCAGATCATGGTGTAGGTATAAGAGCTGGAGTGAAGGTGTTAACTCACAGCATCGTGTAGGTATAAGAGCTGGAGTGAAGGTGTTAACTCACAGTATCTTGTAGACTTGAAAGCTGGAGGGAAGGTGTTAACTCACAGCATGGTGTAGGTATCAGAGCTAGAGTGAAGGTGTTAACTCACAGCATGGTGTAGGTATAAGAGCTGGAATGAAGGTGTTAACTCACAACATCTTGTAGACTTGAGAGCTGGTGTGAAGGTGTTAAATCACAGCATTGTGTAAGCTTAATAGCTGGTGTGAAGATGTTAACTCACAGCATCGTGTAGACTTGAGAGCTGTTGTGAAGATGTTAAATCATAGCATCGTGGAAGCTTGATAGCTGGTGTGAAGATGTTTACTCACAGCATCGTGTAGACTTGAGAGCTGGAGTGAAGGTGTTAACTCACAGCATGGTGTATTTATAAGAGCTGGAGTGAAGGTGTTAACTCACAGCATGGTGCAGGTATAAGAGCTTTAGTGAAGGTGTTACCTAACAGCATGGTGTATGTATAAGAGCTGGAGTCAAGGTGTTAACTCACAGTATCGTGTGGACTTGAGAGCTGGAGTGAAGGTGTTAACTCACAACATGGTGTAGGTATCAGAGCTGGAGTGAAGGTGTTAACTCACAGCATGGTGTAGGTATAAGAGCTGGAGTGAAGGTTTTAACTCACAGTATGGTGTAGGTATAAGAGATTGAAAGAAGGTGTTAACTCTCAGAATGGTGTAGGTATAAAAGCTAGAGTGAAGGTGTTAATTCACAGCATCGTGTAGACTTGAGAGCTGTCGTGAAGGTGTTAACTCACAGCATCGTGTAGACTTGAGAGTTGGAGTGAAGGTGTTAACTCACAGCATCGTGTAGACTTGAGAGCTGGAGAGAAGGTGTTAACTCACAGTATCGTGTAGACTTGACAGCTGGAGTGAAGGTTTTAACTCACAGCATCGTGTAGACTTGATAGCTGAAGTGAAGGTGTTAACTCACAGCATCGTACAGATTTGAGAGCTGGTGTGAAGGTGTTAACTCACAGCATCGTGTAAGCTTGTTAGCTGGTGTGAAGATGTTAACTCTCAGCATCGTGTAAGATTGAGAGCTGGTGTAAAGATGTTAACTCACAACATCGTATAGACTTGAGAACTGGTATGAAGTTGTTAACTCACAATATCGTGTAGACTTGAGAGCTGGTGTGAAGATGTTAAATCACAGGATCTTGTAAACTTGAGAGCTGGTGTGAAGATGTTAACTCACAGCATCGTATAGACTTGAGAACTGGTGTGAAGATGTTAACTCACAGCATCGGTTAGACTTGAGAGCTGGTGTGAAGGTGTTAACTCACAGCATCGTGTAGACTTGAGAACTGATGTGAAGGTGTTAACTCACAGCATCATGTAAGATTGGGAGCAGGTATGAAGGTGTTAACTTACAGCTTCGTGTAATCTTGAGAGCTGGTTTGAAGGTGTTAACTCACAGCATCGTGTAGACTTGAGAGCTGGTGCGAAGATGTTAATTCACAGCATCGTGTAAGCATGAGAGCTGGGGTGAAGGTGTTAACTCACAGCATCGCGTAAGTTTCAGAGCTGGTGTGAAGATGTTAACTCACAGCATCGCGTAAGCTTGAGAGCTGGTGTGAAGGTGTTAACTAACAGCATCGTGTAAGCGTGAGAGCTGGTGTGAAGATGTTACTCACAGCATGATGAAGGTATAAGAGCTGGTGTGAAGGTGTTAACTCACAGCATCGTGTAGGTTTCAGAGCTGGTGTGAAGGTGTTAACTCATAGCATCGTGTAGACTTTAGAGATGGAGTGAAAGTATTAACTCACAGCATGGTGTAGGTATAAGAGCTGGAGTGAAGGTGTTAACTCACAGCATGGTGTAGGTATAAGAGCTGGAGTGAAGGTGTTAACTCAAAGCATGTTCTATGTATAAGAGCTGGAGTGAAGGTGTTAACTTACAGCATGGTGTAGGTATAAAAGCTGGAGTGAAGGTGTTAACTCACAGCATGGTTTAGGTATAAGAGCTGGAGTGAAGTTATTAACTCATAGCATGGTGTAGGTATAAGAGCTGTCGTGAAGGTGTTAACTCACAGCATCGTGTTGACCTGAGAGCAGTCCTGAAGGTGGTAACTCACAGCATCGTTTGACTTGAGAGTTGGAGTGAAGGTGTTAACTCACAGCATCGTGTAGACTTGAGAATTGGAGTGAAGGTGTTAACTCACATCATTGTGTGGACTTGAGAGCTGATGTGAAGGTGTTAATTCACAGCATCGTGTGAGCTTGATAGCTGGTATGAAGGTGTTAACTCACACCATCGTGTAGACTTGGAAGCTTGTGTGAAGATGTTAACTCACAGCATCGTGTAAGCTTGAGAGCTGGTGTGAAGATGTTAACTCAAAGCATCGTGTTGACTTGAGAGCTGTTGTGAAGATGTTAAATCACAGCATCGTGTAAGCTTGATAGCTGGTGTGAAGATGTTAACTCACAGTATCGTGTAGACTTGATAGCTCTTGTGAAGATGTTAAATCACAGCATCGTGTAAGATTGAGAATTGGTGTGAAAGTCTTAACTCACACCATCGCGTAAACCTGTGAGCTATTTTGAAGGTGTTAACACTCAGCATAGCGTAAGCTTGAGAGTTGTATTGAAGGTGTTAACTCACGACATCGTGTAAGCTTGAGAGCTGGTGTGAAGGTGTTAACTCACAGCATGTTGTAGGTATAAGAGCTGGAGTGAAAGTGTTAACTCACAGCATCGTCTAGGTATAAGAGCTGGAGTAAATGTGTTAACTCACAGCATCGTGTAGTTATAAGAGCTGGAGTGAAGGTGTTAACTCACAGCATGGTGTATTTATAAGATCTGGAGTGAAGGTGTTAACTCACAGCATTTTGTAGGTATAAGAGCTGGAGTGAAGGTGTTAACTCACAGCATTGTGTAGGTATAAGAGCTGGAGTGAAGGTGTTAACTCACAGCATCGTGTAGACTTGAAAGCTGGAGTGAAGGTGTTAACTCACAGCATGGTGTTGATATTAGAGCTGGAGTGAAGGTGTTAACTCACAGCATGGTGTAGGTATTAGAGCTGAAGTGAAGGTTTTAACTCACAGTATGGTGTAGGTATAAGAGATTGAGAGAAGGTGTTAACTCTCAGAATGGTGTTGGTATAAAAGCTGGAGTGAAGGTGTTAATTCACAGCATGGTGTAGGTTTAAGAGCCATCGTGAAGGTGTTAACTCACAGCATCGTGTAGACTTGATAGCTGGTGTGAAGGTGTTAACTCACAGCATTGTGTAAGCTTGAGAGCCGGTGTGAAGGTGTTAAATCACAAAATAATGTAAGCTTGTTAACAGATGTGAAGGTGTGAACTCACATCATCGTGTAGACTTGAGAGCTGGTGTGAAGATGTTAACTAACAGCATCGAGTAGGCTTGAGAGCTGGTGTGAAGATGTTAACTCACAGGATCGTGTAGACTTGAGAGCTGGTGTGAAGGTGTTAACTCACAGCATCGTGTAAGCTTGTTAGCTGGTGTGAAGGTGTTAATTTACAGCATCGTGTAAGCTTGAGAGCTGGTGTGAAGGTGTTAACTAACAGCATCGTGTAAGCTTGAGAGCTGGTATGAAGGTGTTAACTCACAGCATCGTGTAGACTTGAGAGCTGGTATGAAGGTTTTAACTCTCAGTATCGTGTAAGATGGAGAGCTGGTGTGAAGGTGTTAAATCACAGCATCGTGTAGACTTTAGAGCTGGTATGAAGGTGTTAACTCACAATATCGTGTAGACTTGATAGCTGGTGTGAAGATGTTAACTCACAGCATCGTGTAGCCTTGAGACCTGGTGTGAAGATGTTAACTCACAGCATCGTATAGACTTGAGAGCTGGTGTGAAGATGTTAACTCACAGCATCGTGTAGACATGAGAGCTGATGTGAAGGTGTTAACTCACAGCATCGTGTAGACATGATAGCTGGTGTGAAGATGTTAACTAACAGCATCGTATAGACTTGAGAGCTGGTACGAAGATGTTAACTCACAGCATCGTGTAAGCATGAGAGCTGGTGTGAAGATGTTAACTCACAGCATCGCGTATGTGTGAGAGCTTGTGTGAAGATGTCAACTCACAGCATTGTATAGACTTGAGAGCTGGTGTGAAGGTGTTAACTCACAGCATCGTGTAGACATGAGAGCTGATGTGAAGGTTTTAACTCACAGCACCGTGTAAGCTTGGGAGCTGGAGTGAAGGTGTTAACTCACAGCATCGTGTAATCTTGAGAGCAGATGTGAAGGTGTTAAATCACAGCATCGTATAGACTTGAGAGCTGGTGCGAAGATGTTAACTCACAGCATCGCGTAAACTTGAGAGCTGGTGTGAAGATTTTAACTCACGTTATCGCGTAAGCTTGAGAGCTGGGGTGAAGATGTTTACTCACAGCATCGTGCAAGCTTGAGAGCTGGTGTGAAGATGTTAATTCACAGAATCGTGTAGGCTTGAGAGCTTGTGTGAAAGTGTTAACTCATAGCATCATGTAAGTTTGAGAGCTGGTATGAAGATGTTAACTCACAGCATCGTGTAGACTTGATAGCTGGTATGAAGGTGTTCACTCACAATATCGTCTAGACTTGAGAGCTGGTGTTAAGATATTAACTCACAGCATCGTGTTGACTAGAGAGCTGGTGTGAAGATGTTAACTCACAGCATCGTGTAGACTAGAGAGCTAGTGTGAAGATGTTAACTCACAGCATCAGTTAGACTTGAGAGCTGGAGTGAAGGTGTTAACTCACAGCATCGTGTAAGCTTGTTAGCTGCTGTGAAGGTGTTAACTCACAGCATCGTGTAAGTTGAGATCTGGTGTGAAGCTATTAACTCACAGCATCGTGTAGACTTGAGAGCTGGTGAGAAGATGTTAATTCACAGCATCGTGTAAGCATGAGAGCTAGGGTGAAGGTGTTAACTCACAGCAACTCGTAAGTTTGAGAGCTGGTGTGAAGGTGTTAATTTACAGCATCGTGTAGACTTGAGAGCTGGAGTGAAAGTGTTAACTCAGATCATGGTGTAGGTATAAGAGCTGGAGTGAAGGTGTTAACTCACAGCATCGTGTAGGTATAAGAGCTGGAGTGAAGGTGTTAACTCACAGTATCTTGTAGACTTGAAAGCTGGAGGGAAGGTGTTAACTCACAGCATGGTGTAGGTATCAGAGCTAGAGTGAAGGTGTTAACTCACAGCATGGTGTAGGTATAAGAGCTGGAATGAAGGTGTTAACTCACAACATCTTGTAGACTTGAGAGCTGGTGTGAAGGTGTTAAATCACAGCATTGTGTAAGCTTAATAGCTGGTGTGAAGATGTTAACTCACAGCATCGTGTAGACTTGAGAGCTGTTGTGAAGATGTTAAATCATAGCATCGTGGAAGCTTGATAGCTGGTGTGAAGATGTTTACTCACAGCATCGTGTAGACTTGAGAGCTGGAGTGAAGGTGTTAACTCACAGCATGGTGTATTTATAAGAGCTGGAGTGAAGGTGTTAACTCACAGCATGGTGCAGGTATAAGAGCTTTAGTGAAGGTGTTACCTAACAGCATGGTGTATGTATAAGAGCTGGAGTCAAGGTGTTAACTCACAGTATCGTGTGGACTTGAGAGCTGGAGTGAAGGTGTTAACTCACAACATGGTGTAGGTATCAGAGCTGGAGTGAAGGTGTTAACTCACAGCATGGTGTAGGTATAAGAGCTGGAGTGAAGGTTTTAACTCACAGTATGGTGTAGGTATAAGAGATTGAAAGAAGGTGTTAACTCTCAGAATGGTGTAGGTATAAAAGCTAGAGTGAAGGTGTTAATTCACAGCATCGTGTAGACTTGAGAGCTGTCGTGAAGGTGTTAACTCACAGCATCGTGTAGACTTGAGAGTTGGAGTGAAGGTGTTAACTCACAGCATCGTGTAGACTTGAGAGCTGGAGTGAAGGTTTTAACTCACAGTATCGTGTAGACTTGACAGCTGGAGTGAAGGTTTTAACTCACAGCATCGTGTAGACTTGATAGCTGAAGTGAAGGTGTTAACTCACAGCATCGTACAGACATTTTTTGAGAGCTGGTGTGAAGGTGTTAACTCACAGCATCGTGTAAGCTTGTTAGCTGGTGTGAAGATGTTAACTCTCAGCATCGTGTAAGATTGAGAGCTGGTGTAAAGATGTTAACTCACAACATCGTATAGACTTGAGAACTGGTATGAAGTTGTTAACTCACAATATCGTGTAGACTTGAGAGCTGGTGTGAAGATGTTAAATCACAGGATCTTGTAAACTTGAGAGCTGGTGTGAAGATGTTAACTCACAGCATCGTATAGACTTGAGAACTGGTGTGAAGATGTTAACTCACAGCATCGGTTAGACTTGAGAGCTGGTGTGAAGGTGTTAACTCACAGCATCGTGTAGACTTGAGAACTGATGTGAAGGTGTTAACTCACAGCATCATGTAAGATTGGGAGCAGGTATGAAGGTGTTAACTTACAGCTTCGTGTAATCTTGAGAGCTGGTTTGAAGGTGTTAACTCACAGCATCGTGTAGACTTGAGAGCTGGTGCGAAGATGTTAATTCACAGCATCGTGTAAGCATGAGAGCTGGGGTGAAGGTGTTAACTCACAGCATCGCGTAAGTTTCAGAGCTGGTGTGAAGATGTTAACTCACAGCATCGCGTAAGCTTGAGAGCTGGTGTGAAGGTGTTAACTAACAGCATCGTGTAAGCGTGAGAGCTGGTGTGAAGATGTTACTCACAGCATGATGAAGGTATAAGAGCTGGTGTGAAGGTGTTAACTCACAGCATCGTGTAGGTTTCAGAGCTGGTGTGAAGGTGTTAACTCATAGCATCGTGTAGACTTTAGAGATGGAGTGAAAGTATTAACTCACAGCATGGTGTAGGTATAAGAGCTGGAGTGAAGGTGTTAACTCACAGCATGGTGTAGGTATAAGAGCTGGAGTGAAGGTGTTAACTCAAAGCATGTTCTATGTATAAGAGCTGGAGTGAAGGTGTTAACTTACAGCATGGTGTAGGTATAAAAGCTGGAGTGAAGGTGTTAACTCACAGCATGGTTTAGGTATAAGAGCTGGAGTGAAGTTATTAACTCATAGCATGGTGTAGGTATAAGAGCTGTCGTGAAGGTGTTAACTCACAGCATCGTGTTGACCTGAGAGCAGTCCTGAAGGTGGTAACTCACAGCATCGTTTGACTTGAGAGTTGGAGTGAAGGTGTTAACTCACAGCATCGTGTAGACTTGAGAATTGGAGTGAAGGTGTTAACTCACATCATTGTGTGGACTTGAGAGCTGATGTGAAGGTGTTAATTCACAGCATCGTGTGAGCTTGATAGCTGGTATGAAGGTGTTAACTCACACCATCGTGTAGACTTGGAAGCTTGTGTGAAGATGTTAACTCACAGCATCGTGTAAGCTTGAGAGCTGGTGTGAAGATGTTAACTCAAAGCATCGTGTTGACTTGAGAGCTGTTGTGAAGATGTTAAATCACAGCATCGTGTAAGCTTGATAGCTGGTGTGAAGATGTTAACTCACAGTATCGTGTAGACTTGATAGCTCTTGTGAAGATGTTAAATCACAGCATCGTGTAAGATTGAGAATTGGTGTGAAAGTCTTAACTCACACCATCGCGTAAACCTGTGAGCTATTTTGAAGGTGTTAACACTCAGCATAGCGTAAGCTTGAGAGTTGTATTGAAGGTGTTAACTCACGACATCGTGTAAGCTTGAGAGCTGGTGTGAAGGTGTTAACTCACAGCATGTTGTAGGTATAAGAGCTGGAGTGAAAGTGTTAACTCACAGCATCGTCTAGGTATAAGAGCTGGAGTAAATGTGTTAACTCACAGCATCGTGTAGTTATAAGAGCTGGAGTGAAGGTGTTAACTCACAGCATCGTGTAGTTATAAGAGCTGGAGTGAAAGTTTTAACTCACAGCATTTTGTAGGTATAAGAGCTGGAGTGAAGGTGTTAACTCACAGCATTGTGTAGGTATAAGAGCTGGAGTGAAGGTGTTAACTCACAGCATCGTGTAGACTTGAAAGCTGGAGTGAAGGTGTTAACTCACAGCATGGTGTAGGTATAAGAGCTGGAGTGAAGGTGTTAACTGAGAGCATAGTGTAGGTATAAGAGCTGGAGTTAAGGTGTTAATTCACAGCATGGTGTAGGTATAAGAGCTGGAGTGAAGGTGTTAAATCACAGCATGGTGTAGGTATAAGAGCTGGAGTGAAGGTGTTAACTCACAGCATGGTGTAGGTATAAGAGCTAGAGTGAAGGTGTTAAATCACAGCATGGTGTAGGTATAAGAGCTGGAGTAAAGGTGTTAACTCACAGCTTGGTGTAGGTATAAGAGCCATCGTGAAGGTGTTAATTCACAGCATCGTGTGGACTTGAGAGCTGTCATGAAGGTGTTAACTCACAGCATCATGTAGACTTGAGAGTTGGAGTGAAGGTCTTAACTCACAGCATCGTGTAGACTTGATAGCTAGAGTGAAGGTGTTAACTCACAGCATCGTGTAGACTTGAGAGCTGGAGTGAAAGTTTTAACTCACAGCATCGTACATACTTGAGAGCTAGAGTGAAAGTGTTAACTCACAGCATGGTGTAGGTATAAGAGCTGGAGTGAAAGTGTTAACTCACAGCATCGTGTCAGCTTGAGAGCTGGATTGAAAGTGTTAACTCACAGCATGGTGTAGGTATAAAAGCTGGAGTGAAAGTGTTAACTCACAGCATGGTGTAGGTATAAGTGCGGGAGTGGAAGTGTTAACTCACAGCATCGTGTAAGCTTGAGAGCTGGAGTGAAAGTGTTAACTCACAGCATCGTGTAGGTATAAGAGCTTCAGTGAAAGTGTTAACTCACAGCATCGTGTAATCTTGAGATCTGAAGTGAAAGTGTTAACTCACAGCATGGTGTAGGTATAAGAACTGGAGTGAAGGTGTTAACTCACAGCATGGTGTAGGTATAAGAGCTGGAGTGAAGATGTTAACTCACTGCATCGTGTAGGTATAAGAGCTGGAGTGAAGATGTTAACTCACTGCATCGTGTAGGTATAAGAGCTGGAGTGAAGGTGTTAACTCTCAGCATCATGTAAGCTTGAGAGCTTTAGTGAAGGTGTTAACTCTCAGCATCATGTAAGCTTGAGAGCTGATGTGAAGGTGTTAACTCTCAGCATCATGTACGCTTGAGAGCTGGAGTGAAGGTGTTAACTCTCAGCATCATGTATGCTTGAGAGCTGGTTATGTCAGCTATTTTGTTGTCCCGGATTGCGCCTAAAAAGCAGGGGGTGTAGTACTTCTTTAGCAGACTCCACCACCATGGGCCTCTAGTTATTCCCCTTTAGTCAGGCTAAGCTAGTTTCTAATTGTACAAATGGAGAGGTGAGACAGGGTCTTGATCAGCTCTGTTTCGTCAACCCTAAAACCAGTATGTTAACCATTGGTTCCTGGATGCCACGATGGACATGGTCTTTGCCCCCGAAGAAAAGAAATAAGAAGAAGCAGAATCAGAGGACTTAAGTATGTGCATATACCAGATAATTAACATACACAAGTAACATTTCTATATACCAGGTAATTAACATACACAAGTAACATTTCTATATACCAGGTAATTAACATACACAAGTAACATTTATATATACCAGGTAATTAACATACACAAGTAACATTTATATATACCAGGTAATTAACATACACAAGTAACATTTATATATACCAGGTAATTAACATACACAAGTAACATTTCTATATACCAGGTAATTAACATACACAAGTAACATTTATATATACCAGGTAATTAACATACACAAGTAACATTTATATATACCAGGTAATTAACATACACAAGTAACATTTATATATACCAGGTAATTAACATACACAAGTAACATTTATATTGAAGAAAAACAAATAACTTACCCAAACAAAAACTGCACAGTTTGAATGTAATATCCAGTGTTCCAGTCACTGTATGAGAAGCCTCAAGGTAGTAAACATCACTTGCCTCAGAGCTGCGATTTAACTCTTTGTCCTCTTCACAACTTCCACAGTGAACATGAAAATGATCTTCGCAGCTTTCTCCCAGCAAGAAGATGTAAGCTCCACTAGATCCTGGACATGTCGGTGTGGTATACGTTAGCCGGGTAGAAAATATGCCTCCTTTACATATAGTTCTACTGGTACAGTAGCCAACACTGACCTGTTTGCTACATCCATGAGGATGGGATACTATAACACACAACAGTTTTTCGCGGTAAAGTACAGAATATGAAGGTTCACCGAATTTCTCTTGTAAGTGGTCACGTAACCACAAACGTAATTTTTCTTCTAAAGATTTATATAGTTTAAGCTTTTTCTCAAGTCTGTCAATCAGACAAAGGTCACAGGTTACATACCATATCCGACAGCTGTCTTCTTTTGTGTCTGGTTCTGTAGAAGATGTTTCTGTCAGTGCAACAACACCAGGACAGACGTCAGGTGTACCACCCTTATCAAAGAATAGATGGCACGTGGTATGTTGTGCTTCTTGTTCATCATACACAACGTGGGCTGCTGTTTGTATACAAATCATACCATGTTTAATGTTTGATGATGATGAACCTTTGCGTCTAGAACAAGGAGACTCACTGGCGAACTGCCGAACTTCATTCACCCACCCAGTCCCTGTTCTCATCGCTGAATTAGCACTGCCAGTGCAAAATGGATAAGGATCGCCACTGCCAGGCCAAGTCATAGGTCTCTGGTCACTGACATACTTGGCTGACAGTCTCACAGTCAGGTCTGTCAGAGCACGAATAAGATCCAGTAAGTCATTGTTCCTGTAATCTGAGGGAAGGTGTTCCAAACAAAACTGATCTACAGGTACAAAGTTCGGATGTCCTGGATTCTTCTTACAAGAGTTTAAATGTCTGTGAAGATCTACCTCTCCTCCATAACTGACTTCAACTTCACACGTTCCTGACATATATATATATATATATGATCATCAACGTTGTTATTATAACAATTTTACACAGATAAAATTATAACTTCCTGTAAATAAATACATATAAGAAAATAGCACGAAAAAATATGAAACAAACATGGACACCATAATTATTCATATCTGAGAGCTAAACTGAGACTATATATTAACAGACAAAAAACAAAGATAATGAAAAGTAATAGTGCAACGCGAAAAACAGTAGAAAAGTCAGTGTGTGGAATTCTTCACTGTTAGTTACATTCACTGATTACGAGAAGGCATTCGATAATTTAGATCGTAGAATGCTATGGAAACTACTGGAACACTGTGGCATCCCAGCCAAGATATGAAAGCTTACAAAGACTGTGTATGAAAGAACAACATGTAGAATCATGCATAGAGGAACTCTCACGGAATGCTTTAAAGTGGAAACAGGCGTGCGGCAGGGATGTTTGCAATCATCATTCTTATTTTTTCTAGCAATTGATTGGATCACGAAAACTACCACAGAAAGGAAAAGAAATGTGATATAATGGGCATGAGGAATCAGTTGGAAGATCTTGACTTTGCAGATGATGTGGCACTTCTGGCACACAGCCACACACAAATGGAAGAGAAACTTCAGATCTTAACAAGAATTCAGCTAAACTGGGACTATATATTAACAGACAAAAACAAAGGTAATGAAAAGTAATAGTGCAAGCAATAGCACTATGGTAATTGAGGGAGTCCCAATTGAGGAAGTAGAGTATTTCACATATATGGGCAGCATAATTTATACCAAGTATTTTTTTAGGCATTTGTTTTCAAAAGAGTCTAATTTTTTGTCTATTTCTCTAGTTGATATACAGCTTTCCCATCAGTATATTTGCAATGTATTATTCACGCATTATCAATGATGGAGTGATGTTTCTATCATTCATTCATTCATTTGCATGTCCCTTGCGGAACTTTGATTCCCTAACAGCACTCATGTAGGCCTCTCGGTTGAAATCAAGCTTCCCTGCTGCTGATGCATCCATTTGCAGATCATCAACGATGTCTTTCAGCCATCTTCGCCTTAGTCTTCCTCTCTTTCTTTTTCCCTTTATGTACCTTCTATCATGCGTTGAGTAAAAGAAGACTTGCATTGTATGATAAAATATATTGATGTTATGAAATGTCCTGTCTCCACTGGTATGTCTTTGAACACTGCTAATATAATGAATGTTTATATTAGAACTAGCTGAATACCCGGCGTTACCAAAGTATTTTTTATGCGAATCTTCTATTAGGCATGAAAATGAATGAAGTCTATATCTAATTTAAATTGGAAGTAATTTTATTTACATGTATTTAAGTATAATTATATAAAGTAAAGTCTTTTACAAATTCACTATAATATTTACTTAACTCAAAACGTGATTATAAATAACATTTTTAGTTTCACTTCCGGGAGCAAGAATAAATAAATTCGTGGGTAAACCCACCCTTGAGCATGCAACATAAAGTTTCTTGGGAGATACATGGCGATCTGAAATCCATTCCGCAGTACTTAATAGACTACCCCTGTGACTTGTTGATCATGATCGAGTACGCAAGTCTCACTGGAAATTGCAATCTCTTAAAGTTAAAGGGATATCCGTCGGAATAAGTGGTATCCATGGGATAAAAACTGTTTCACCCTCTCCCTTTCCTGTTAAGATAGTCGCTTCGGTTACATTGCTCAACATCTTCTTTACACACAGCCTTGTGCCGTTGCAAAGTTTTGGCGAGTCGAAGTTTCCATAGTAAAATAATTGGAGATCCCACTTTAAGTAAAAGACAATGCGGTGGCAATCCAGCCGGATCAAGTGAGTTTAGGAACTCCGGTGGGTCATTGACGACCTCATCAGCATCTACTACGGTATCGAAAGACATGTATTCAGTGACTACACCTGGTAAAATGGCAAGTATTTGATTGTTTATTTTGTAGACATGTTAATTTTTAGCAGCAATAATGGTCCTCTCTCAGAACCAAATCAAACTGTGATACTTTTGGAAAACAGCCGGATAGACTGTATCTATTAGCTCGGCGACGGACGACACCAGAGTACAAACTTCGGATTATAATTTTATCTGCCAGAAGACTCAACTGCTAATCTACCTTCTCCGATCTCCAGTAGTTTGTTTGAGAAAATGTGAGCACTCTCATCCCCCAGATGTACTCTCATGTTTTGCATTAAAGTTATCTTTCGCACATGTCTCCACAAAAATGAATATGTTGAAAATGCGTGGATCTCATAGGCCGGTGTTGACTTTGGGATGACGGGCAGAGTTTGACGAAAGTCTCCACAGAGGAGTACCAGAGCTCCCCCCCCTCCCACCCAATCAGATTGTCGTTTCCTTTGAGATCTCTCAGAGTGACGTCAAGGGCCTCGACAGATTTCTTGTGAGCCATAGTGCATTCATCCCATACCACTCATTTACATGTCCTGGGTGCCTGCGTCCGACCACCTGCCTTGTTTATGTTGCAGGTAGGAGTTTCTTGCCTGGCGATGTCAAGTGGCAACTTAAGTGCGGGCTGTCCTCCCTCCTTCCATTAACGTCGCCGCAATTCCTGAAGAGTCGATGGCAAGAACAACTTCTCCCTGGGACCTGATTTCTGACAGAATTAAATTAGTTAAAAATGTTTTCATTGTGCCCCCGGAGCCATTAAGAAAAATGATACCACCTTGTTGTTTCTCTACCTGGTCTATGACCTTGTTGTTTCTCTACCTGGTCTATGACCTTGTTGTTTCTCTACCTGATCTATGACCTTGTTGTTTCTCTACCTGGTCTATGACCTTGTTGTTTCTCTACCTGGTCTATGACCTTGTTGTTTCTCTACCTGGTCTATGACCTTGTTGTTTCGCTACTTGATCCGTGATAATTTGTATTTTTTTCTGATCTTGATTTAGAAGTGGCTTCTTGTCCTAGACGTATGCAGTCAGCTCCTCGACGTTGTAGTTCTTTTCTCGTATGTAATCTGCGTGAAGTACGTCTTGTACGTCTCCCGTACTGATGCAGGCAGGCTGAGCTGCGGTAATGTTTTATTGTTCATGGCCACACATTTGTCCTCAAGAATAATCAAAGCCTTAATGAAAATGTCTGGACCGAACGTATTTTCTAATATCGGATTTTTCCTCCGTACTTTGCCGAGTATATCCTCACTTACGGCCTCCTTATATTTTTCTCAGAAAGTGTTTGGATTCGATGGACTGCACGTAGTCAATGTTATAGCAAACAGGTTTCTTGTCTAGCTGCTGTTTCTTTTTTTTTTTTTAGCCCTTGATTGCACTTGGTCAATCGCCTTACGTTTCCCTGGAGGCATTGTTAAGTTTTCCCTGGAGGCATTGTTAGTTTTCCCTTGAGGCATTGTTACTTTTACCTGGAGGCATTGTTACGTTTCCCTGTAGGCATTGTTACGTTTCCTTGTAGGCATTGTTACGTTTCCCTGTAGGCATTATTACGTTTCCTTGGAGGCATTGTTACGTTTCCTTGGAGGCATTGTTACATTTTCCTGGAGGCATTGTTACATTTTCCTGGAGGCATTGTTACGTTTTCCTGGAGGCATTGTTACATTTTCCTGGAGGCATTGTTACGTTTTCCTGGAGGCATTGTTACGTTTTCCTGGAGGCATTGTTACGTTTCCCTGGAGGCATTGTTACGTTTCCCTGGAGGCATTGTTACGTTTCCTTGGAGGCATTGTTACGTTTCCTTGGAGGCATTGTTACGTTTCCCTGGAGGCATTGTTACGTTTCCTTGGAGGCATTGTTACGTTTCCTTGGAGGCATTGTTACGTTTCCCTGGAGGCATTGTTACGTTTCCCTGGAGGCATTGTTACGTTTCCCTGGAGGCATTGTTACGTTTCCTTGGAGGCATTGTTACGTTTCCCTGGAGGCATTGTTACGTTTCCTTGGAGGCATTGTTACGGCAATGAAATCTCTAAAAGAATACAGAAAAGCTATGTTGAAAAAATAAGCAAAAGGCACAGTCTCACTGAGCAATGAAATCTATTATAGAATAAACTAAAACGTAAATATAAAAATTAGAAAAAAAACAAATTTAAAATTTAAAATTATGAAGTACTTACATCCGTGTAGAAATATAAAACTCTTCACAGAAATTTTTAAAAAATTACTGAACTTGACTCCAAAATGCACACTATCACTGTTAAATAAAGTAGGAAACACGTATGCAGTCAACTAAAAGAGCGAAATGAAACTGCCACATTCCCTGAAAGATGATAAACTGGAAGAATTGCCGAGTTAGCTTACCTTATATACGACCATCTAAGATTCGGTGGGTGCTGGAAGTTTCTCGGACATCATGAGTCCAAGACCGAGGCATAATGATGCCTAAAAATTTCCAGAGAGTTCTACGCACTTCTACATATTTCAATGTTATCCGGCACGGCCGACAACCCGCATTGCGCGTAAATATAACGGGAGTTACATCCCTTCCTTTACAGGGCTGGTTTTACTATCGACCGTTTTCGATTATATTTACATGTCACCCCCACCCCTAGTAAGTTAGGGATGTCTTACCCCACAGCATTATTTTCAGATAATATGACATATGTGTACCAAGTTTTGTTGAAATCGCTCCAGGCGTTTCAGAGTTATACTAGAATATATACACACACAAGAGCTTTGGCGGTGCTTCCACTCTGTGTAACGTGTTTTTTTCTTGAGTTGTTTCCCTTTATGTTCAAAATAAATAGGTTTTTTTTTTCAGTTATTGGAATTAACTCCCCCGTGTTAAAAAACGTGTAGAAGTTAAAGATTCCTTTAACGTGACGTGAGAGTGAACAGGAACTGTAAGGGAAACTCTTGATGGGCAATTTTTGTAGGAAAGTATATCATAATATTAGTTAGTGTTCATCTTGGCTATCGGAGTGAGAGCAGTGTTTCTGTGTTCGTTATGGCTTGACTGTGAACAAGAAAGAAAGAGAATGTCTCGAGTTTGTTTCTGTGTTTGTTGTTGAACCACTGGTCATTTTTTCATGTTCCTTATTGTTCCACCAGTATCTTGAGATATGTGTTATATTACCATCATCTGCCATCTTCGGATACACCATCATCATCATCATCATCATCATCGTCATCATCATCATCGTCATCGTCATCATCATCATTATCATCATCATTATGTTCCGCAATTAAACCTCTATATGAAGTCGTCAAAGATATGTTGATCTTTCTACATGTAGAACCGATGTGACTCGTCTAAACCTGGTGCTTCTAGTCAGAGAGTATCTAACAGATGATGTTGTCGTCTGTCCAAGATGTGAGATGTTTAAGGGTGAAACCCATCAACAATGTCCAAGATGTGAGATGTTTAAGTGCGAGTCCCACCAACAATGTGTCATTTCAGGTCAACTTCCTATCTCACTTTAGTACTGTATTGTCAGCATCAAGAATAAGAAACATTATCATCTGTCATGATATTTTAGCATTTACTTTTCCGTGATGTACTTTTGCTATGTCGGTCGACATAGCGTTGTGATATACATTTTGTCTATGTCAGCGTTGGCGAACCATAACTGACCAAGACCCTTCATACCTCTTCGTTTGTATCCCCATTAACAGACCCTACCTGACTAACGTTGCATGGATCGCCATAATCCTCTTGGTGGCGGAGTCTGCTAGAGAAGCACTACATACTTCCTGCTTTTTAGCTGCACACAGGAGCTGAAAAAATATCTCCCATAATCCGCTCACAAACCTACATGATGCTGTCATGTAAATTTTCACCGCATCAACTGTAAAGAACACCAGCTCTCAGTTGTGGGAAAAGAAAGAAAGGACTGATTCGATTAATTTTCTCATGTTCTTGCTACTAATACTTAACTTAAGAGATGGTGGTTTGTGTTGACACTAAGGAAGGTCCTCAACTTAGATTCCATAGTTCCCTGGGAACAACTGTTTTAAGAGCACACTTATCTTAACATAATCTTTGTGAGACAAGGAACATAAATTTGTTTGCTTAAAACCTCTGAACTACTTCTGTAGTCCAGAAACCTGTAGCAGTCAACACTAATTGTAACTGTTATTTTTGTAATATGTAATATCAGGTTGGTGGACAGATTGGGACATGGAAATTGCTGGCAGGGATGAGGGAAGTCTGGTGTGAAACCAATGAATCCAGAACGTGACAAGCTTAAGGGACTCTAAAAGAATACAGAAAAGCTATGTTGAAAAAATAAGCAAAAGGCACAGTCTCACTGAGCAATGAAATCTATTATAGAATAAACTAAAACGTAAATATAAAAATTAGAAAAAAAACAAATTTAAAATTTAAAATTATGAAGTACTTACATCCGTGTAGAAATATAAAACTCTTCACAGAAATTTTTAAAAAATTACTGAACTTGACTCCAAAATGCACACTATCACTGTTAAATAAAGTAGGAAACACGTATGCAGTCAACTAAAAGAGCGAAATGAAACTGCCACATTCCCTGAAAGATGATAAACTGGAAGAATTGCCGAGTTAGCTTACCTTATATACGACCATCTAAGATTCGGTGGGTGCTGGAAGTTTCTCGGACATCATGAGTCCAAGACCGAGGCATAATGATGCCTAAAAATTTCCAGAGAGTTCTACGCACTTCTACATATTTCAATGTTATCCGGCACGGCCGACAACCCGCATTGCGCGTAAATATAACGGGAGTTACATCCCTTCCTTTACAGGGCTGGTTTTACTATCGACCGTTTTCGATTATATTTACATGTCACCCCCACCCCTAGTAAGTTAGGGATGTCTTACCCCACAGCATTATTTTCAGATAATATGACATATGTGTACCAAGTTTTGTTGAAATCGCTCCAGGCGTTTCAGAGTTATACTAGAATATATACACACACAAGAGCTTTGGCGGTGCTTCCACTCTGTGTAACGTGTTTTTTTCTTGAGTTGTTTCCCTTTATGTTCAAAATAAATAGGTTTTTTTTTTCAGTTATTGGAATTAACTCCCCCGTGTTAAAAAACGTGTAGAAGTTAAAGATTCCTTTAACGTGACGTGAGAGTGAACAGGAACTGTAAGGGAAACTCTTGATGGGCAATTTTTGTAGGAAAGTATATCATAATATTAGTTAGTGTTCATCTTGGCTATCGGAGTGAGAGCAGTGTTTCTGTGTTCGTTATGGCTTGACTGTGAACAAGAAAGAAAGAGAATGTCTCGAGTTTGTTTCTGTGTTTGTTGTTGAACCACTGGTCATTTTTTCATGTTCCTTATTGTTCCACCAGTATCTTGAGATATGTGTTATATTACCATCATCTGCCATCTTCGGATACACCATCATCATCATCATCATCGTCATCATCATCATCGTCATCGTCATCATCATCATTATCATCATCATTATGTTCCGCAAATTAAACCTCTATATGAAGTCGTCAAAGATGTGTTGATCTTTCTACATGTAGAACCGATGTGACTCGTCTAAACCTGGTACTTCTAGTCAGAGAGTATCTAACAGATGATGTTGTCGTCTGTCCGAGATGTGAGATGTTTAAGGGTGAAACCTATCAACAATGTCCAAGATGTGAGATGTTTAAGTGCGAGTCCCACCAACAATGTGTCATTTCAGGTCAACTTCCTATCTCACTTTAGTACTGTATTGTCAGCATCAAGAATAAGAAACATTATCATCTGTCATGATATTTTAGCATTTACTTTTCCGTGATGTACTTTTGCTATGTCGGTCGACATAGCGTTGTGATATACATTTTGTCTATGTCAGCGTTGGCGAACCATAACTGACCAAGACCCTTCATACCTCTTCGTTTGTATCCCCATTAACAGACCCTACCTGACTAACGTTGCATGGATCGCCATAATCCTCTTGGTGGCGGAGTCTGCTAGAGAAGCACTACATACTTCCTGCTTTTTAGCTGCACACAGGAGCTGAAAAAATATCTCCCATAATCCGCTCACAAACCTACATGATGCTGTCATGTAAATTTTCACCGCATCAACTGTAAAGAACACCAGCTCTCAGTTGTGGGAAAAGAAAGAAAGGACTGATTCGATTAATTTTCTCATGTTCTTGCTACTAATACTTAACTTAAGAGATGGTGGTTTGTGTTGACACTAAGGAAGGTCCTCAACTTAGATTCCATAGTTCCCTGGGAACAACTGTTTTAAGAGCACACTTATCTTAACATAATCTTTGTGAGACAAGGAACATAAATTTGTTTGCTTAAAACCTCTGAACTACTTCTGTAGTCCAGAAACCTGTAGCAGTCAACACTAATTGTAACTGTTATTTTTGTAATATGTAATATCAGGTTGGTGGACAGATTGGGACATGGAAATTGCTGGCAGGGATGAGGGAAGTCTGGTGTGAAACCAATGAATCCAGAACGTGACAAGCTTAAGGGACTTTACAACAATGGCTATCAGAATGATGTAAACAAAACAGAGCCAGCAGACTATAGGTGGTGGGGAATGAATATCGTTGAGCCTCTCATCAGATTCCTCATCCCAAAGTCGGAGTGTCTCTGTGGAACTGTCTCAAAGCTGTCTTGCCAGCCAGCGTTGCATGCAGTATCTGATATGGAGAAGGGATTAAGTACATCCACCAGAGGCTGAAAAACAAAGTTTTGGCCAGGCCAGCTTACACCATTGTCTTCATGGTAGTCCGAGCAAGACCACAGTCTGCCCTAGCAAGGAAAGGTGCTGAAATTGGAGGTAACCAGCCAAAAGGCACGTTGCAAAAATCAGGGTAACACGCATTATCGCTAATGAAATGTCTCTATCTGCAGTATTCAAACATGGTGCTCGCCCTGTGAAGACTAACCAGGCAGGTGCAGTGCCGGGCCCCCTGCCTCGAAAGGGTCCACCCAATGCTACTGGAGGTCCTCTTAGTTCGTCTTGTGGACCCAGGAGACATGAGAGTAGAGCTACTGGCCAACAAATACAACAGCATAAAACTGCCAAAAAGCAAGAACTATAAAACATGCAGTGGAATGCTGAGAGTGTCAGATGTGTTAGAGATGACTATAGCAAAAAGGTGGAACTAGAGAACATACTTTTTGCAGAGCAGGTAAGTATATGCTGCATACAGGAGACACACCTAACCAAAGATGCCGCCTTTAAAATTAAAGGCTGCCAGTGTTTTAGATCAGACCGACAGGACAGAAGAAAAAGAGGAGTACTCACATTTGTTAAGAATAACATCAGCGCATGCTAGGTGGGAGTGTGCATGGAAGGAGCCGAATACCAGATGATCCATCTAAAAACCATTAATACAGACTTCTACTTCTTTAACTATTACTATATTAATGATTGTACACTTGCTCTAGAAACAATCCCACACAAAGAGAGACTGATGGTCTGTGGCGATTTTAACAGCCATTCCCAGAGCTGGGGCTATGGCCACATAGACAAGAGAGGAGAGGAAATTGAGAGGTGGCAGGATGATAATGGACTTCTCCTGATCAACCAGCCAATGGATCCCCCAACATTTTACTCAAGGGCTTGGCATACAACCTCAACACCAGATCTGGCATTCCACTCTCCAGATCTGAAGTGAAACATTACACGCGAAGTTGGAAAACAACTTGGAGGTAGCGACCATCGACCAGTCTTCCTGACAATAGAAAATGAACTCATAAACACCAGTAGCCCTCTCCCCAGATGGAACTATACAAAAGCAATCTGGACAATGTACAGACATCGTACAGGTATCCTGGCGGGACAGCTGTCCATAGAAGGTAAGGATATTAACAGCATAGTGAAGGAATTCAATGATTGTATTCTTCAGGCTGCCCGTGAAACCATTCCCAGAGGAGCTCGCAGGGATTATAAACCATACTGGTCTAGAGAGCTAGACAAATTCCACGATGACGTGGAAGCAGCTCGAAAGCAAGCAGAAAATAGACCGGGCCAAGAACACCACAATACTTACCAACATGCTAAGGCCAAATTTTATAGACCCAAGCTGCAAGCCAGACGGGAAAGTTGGAGAGAGAAAACAGAGTCCCTAAACTTTGAAAAGGATGGAAGGAAACTGTGGAAACTAATCAAACAGTTAAACGATTTGAGCACTGGAATAAGTACAAAAATTACACTAATAGAGGATGGGAAAATTCTTACACGTAAGGAGGTAGCAGATCACTTTGCTCGCATGTTTGCACAAGACTGCAACATTGATATCCATCCAGAGAAAGAGCGTACAGTGGGCATTGACCCACAGAAAGAAGAGGAACAAGGCAGAAAAGTGGAGGTCATAGATGCAACAATCACACTCAGCGAGTTAGATCTAGTAGTCAGTAAACTGAAACCAAGGAAATCACCAGGACCAGATGGAGTGTCCAATGAAATGATCAAGAACCTGGGAATGCAGCAATGGGCAAACTGTTGGATATTTTCAATATGTGCTGGAGCACATGTAAGTTACCTCGAATCTGGAATGAAACAAGCATGGTACCACTGTTAAAGCCAGGGAAAAACAGTGATACTGCCTCCAGCTACAGGCCAATCAGTCTCACTAGCTGCCTATGCAAAACGATGGAACGTATCATTGACCTGAGGCTAAAATGGTACCTAGAAAGTGAAAACCTTCTCGTTCCACAACAAGCAGGATTTAGGCAGTACTACAGTACGGAAGATCAAGTGATCTACGTCTCTCAAGAGATTGGGGACACATTCCAAGACAAAACTTTGTACTAGCAGCGTGGATAGACCTGAAGAAAGCCTTTGATAAAGTGTGGAAAAAAAGTCTGCTGTGGAAACTAAGAAACTGCAATGTGAATGGAAGACAATACAACTGGATATAGTCCTTTTACACAGTAGAAGAGCACGAGTAGTAATGGATGGGCATAAAAGCTAGAAAGTACTTCTGCGGAGGAGTCCTTTCACTTAAACTATTCCTTGCATTCATCAATGACCTGATCGAGGAACTTCCTTTGGAATCAAAGCTGCACTGTATGCAGATGATCTGGTCATGTGGTGTGCAGATGAATACTCGACAGTTGCTACACAGAGATTCCAAATAGTAGCAGACATCTTGACATCATGGACAAATAAATGGTGTGTAAGTATCAACACAGAGAAATCAAGTACCACTCTGTTTACTCTCTCATCTAAACAGAAAGCAGGTAAGATCTTTGTAAATGAAATATCCTTAGGATGGACAAACCAACCTACTTACTTAGGAGTGACTCTTGACTCAAAACTGACCTGGAAGCAATACATCAGCAATGCAGAAGCAAAAGCCAGAAAAAAACTAGCCATATTAAGAAAATTGAGTGGAACCACATGGGGAGCTAGTGAAAGAATCCTTGTATATCAGCAAAGCATTCTACCACATTTAGAATATGGCTCAACAGTTTGGTGCACAGCATCAAACACTACACTGCATAATCTAGACAAGGTACAAAATCAGTCACTACGGAATATCACAGGTGCCATGAGGTCCACACAAATAGTAGAAATTCAGAAAATAGTTGGTGTTCAAGCGCTAAAAGAACGTAGAGACACAAAGGTCATGACCATGGGAGAAAAATTCCTCAGCTCTGTAAGCCATCCCCTGACGGAGAGATTCAATAACTTGGCACTAAGACGGCTTAAAAGAAGCAGCTTCATTCATCAGGCCAAGCATATGCGTAAGCTGATACCTGACCTTCCAACTGTAGTCGCTCCATTATCATTTGTACCAGAGCATACACCATGGAAAGAAGCAGATTGTACACAAATAACTATTCAAACTGAAGTGAAAGGTATGCAGAATGGTAAGATGCAGAGCACTCTTGTAAGATCATCAGCCACACTTAGTGTTCTAGATGATAAATATCCATGTGACACCTGGATACGTGTGTATGCAGATGGATCTGCACACAATGACCATAAATAATGGAGGGGCAGGAGCACATATTGAATATCCAAACAAAACCACTGACAAGATTTCCATACCCACTGGAAAATACTGCAACAACTATGATGCAGAAGTTAGGGCAATTATTGCTGCAGTTGAAACACTATCAGACTCCAGAATTGATACATGCCCCGTAGTAATTCTCACAGATGCAAGATCAGTACTGGAAGCTCTCAGTTCAACAAACTACCAGACCTTAAAGATGCCTTGTCAAAAATTGGCTTACAACACGGAGACACTTTCATTGGATTCCTCCACTGTGGGATACCAGGCAATGAGAAAGCTGACTATCTGGCCAAAGAGGGCACTGAAAAGGAGCGACCAGACATACTGATCACCTATAATCAGGAAGAAAAGCATGATGAAAAACTACAGGAAGCCACAAACACCACCACATGATGACTATCACATGCTAAACAGAAAGGAACAGGTCACTATTTTCCGTGTCCGAAAAGAACACAGCCGACTCCGAAGTCATATGTATACAAAGTTTATGATTGGTACTACTACTCTTTGTACATGTGCCCCAAACTGTGGAACATATACTCCAAAACTGCACCAACTATGAGACACTGAGAAGTAATTACTGGCCCAGTGGAACCACTAAAGAAGATAAGCTTTACGGTTACATACATGAAGTACAAAATCAGTGAAATTTATCCAAGAGACAGGACTGCAGATATAGACAGACAACGCGTACGAAGAAGAAGAAGAAGATTCCATAGTATGTTTCTACAGTATAGAAAGTCATCAACTTAGATTCTATGGTTTGTTACTACAGTATAGAAAATCCTAAACATAGATGCGATAGTTTGTTTCTACAGTGTCGTAGCCCCCTCCTCCCCCCTAACTTAGAGTGGGTGGTCTCTGTTTACAGTATGGAATGTCCCTAACTTAGAGTGGGTGGTCTCTGTTTACAGTATGGAATGTCCCTAACTTAGAGTGGGTGGTCTGTGTTTACAGTATGGAATGTCCCTAACTTAGAGTGGGTGGTCTCTGTTTACGGTATGGAATGTCCCTAACTTAGAGTGGGTAGTCTGTGTTTACAGTATGGAATGTCCCTAACTTAGAGTGAGTGGTCTCTGTTTACAGTATGGAATGTCCCTAACTTAGAGTGGGTAGTCTGTGTTTACAGTATGGAATGTCCCTAACTTAGAGTGGGTGGTCTCTGTTTACAGTATGGAATGTCCCTAACATAGAGTGGGTGGTCTCTGTTTACAGTATGGAATGTCCCTAACTTAGAATGGGTGGTCTGTGTTTACAGTATGGAATGTCCCTAACTTAGAGTGGGTGGTCTCTGTTTACAGTATGGAATGTCCCTAACTTAGAGTGAGTGATCTCTGTTTATAGTATGGAAGGTCCCCATGTTTGTATAGAGTACGACTGTGAACTCCTGGAGAGAGCGAGTAATGTAAAAGATTTGTGGTAATAAAGCGTGAAAGTTCTACTAATCCTACAAAAGGAGTTGCTGTCTTGATGAGAAAGATTCAACGAAGATTGACAGAGGTGTGGTGGAGAGATTTCGACCCACTTCAATGGGAGTGAACCATGGATGTGTGTGGAACTAGCACAGTATAACGTGAAAATCAATCTAACCAATCGGCCATGCGTAACCACTGTTGTAGTCCAGGAAGTTACGAGATCTGAGCACCTAGAACATATCCTTACTTCTCTCTGTCAGTACACAGTGTATTATGATTTAAATTATAACTGCGACATCAGAAGATCTTTGTCAGAAATCATTATAAGAATACAATGATTATAGAAGTTATAAGAATGCTGGAAGACATCAACATAGATGGAAACGATCTGAAACTCATCAAAAACATATACTGGCAGCAATCAGCAGCAATGAAGGTTGAGAACCAAATAGGAGCATTCCAAGACATAAAACTGGGAGTGAGACAAGGATGTGTTCTATCTTCTGACCTCTTCTTCTTGTACAGCGAAAACATAATGAGAAACATAGAGAGCTTGCGAGGAATATCAGTTGCCAGGTACAACCTTAACAACTTAAGATATGCAGACGACACTGTTCTGATTGCTAAAAGTGAAGGGGAGCTACAGGCTCTTCTGGAAATCGTGGTTCGTGGAAGTAAAAGTAAAAGTCTCAGCCTGCATAAAAAGAAGACTGAAGTGATGGTCATATCAAAGAAAAGAATACTACCAAAATGTAGCATTACCATCGATGGCACAGAACTGAAACAAGTTGATAGATTCAAGTACTTGGGAACAGCTGATGGGAAATGTCACAACGAAATAAAAAGCAGACGGGCTCAGGCCAAGTCGGCATTCCAGAAAATGAGACGCATCTTGTGCAACAGATCCATATCAATGGAAACAAGATTCCAAGTACTTAAATGTTACATCGAGCCAATTTTGTTTTATGGATGTGAAGCATGGTCCATGAATAAGAGAGTACAGCGAGAAATGGAGGCCATGGAAATGTGGTTTATAAGAAGGATGCTGAAGGTACCATGGACAGCTAAGAAAACCAACGAAGACATCTTAAGAGAGGTTGGAGTTAAAAGGCAAATTACAGCAAAGATCAGAGGCAGACAAGCAAGATTTGTAGCACACATTCTGAGAAGAGGAAAACTGGAACATATTGTAGCAACTGGAAAAACTGAGGGAAGAAAAGACAGAGGAAGACAGAGAGAGAGAAAAGTTACTGGATGGGCTGTCAGTGTGTCTAGGAATAAAGTCACCGGCGGATCTTATAATCAAGTCTAAAGACATGGAATTGTGGAGAGAAATGATCGCCTACGCCACGCGGCACAGCACTAGATTGATTGATTGCCAGACATCAGATTATATGCTTACATGCACTTTTCGTCTAAAAGAAACAGATGTGAAGCAAGCATTTATCAGTCCAAGAAGGGCTGGGATATTTTATATATTCTGTAGGAAAGTACTGACCGGTACATACAGAAGAAGGGTTTTGATAGTTTGTATATTCTGTAGGAAAGTAATGATCGGTACATACAGAAGAAGGGTTTTGATAGTTTGTATATTCTGTAGGAAAGTAATGACCAGTACATACAGAAGAAGGGTTTTGATAGTTTGTATATTCTGTAGGAAAGTACTGGCCGGTACACACAGAACAGAGAAACAGAAATAAGAGAAGCAGTGAGTACTTGTGAATTTATTCTGCTCAGTATGGAAACCATTATCCGAGGTTTGGAAATAAATAGGCAGACAAAGAAATAAATTTTTTTAAAAAGTAGAAAATTCGCAAATGTTAATTCAATAATTAGCAGCGCACTGAGCTGTGTGAGCGGAGTTATGAATCTTCTTTCACTCACCCTATTCCTTGTCAGCGAGAGAGAGAGAGAGAGAGAGAGAGAGAGAGAGAAAGAGAGAGAGAGAGAAAGAGAGAGAGAAAGAGAGAGAGAGAGAGAAAGAGAGAGAGAGAAAGAGAGAGAGAGAGAGAAAGAGAGAGAGAAAGAGAGAGAGAGAGAGAGAGGAGAAAAGAGATTGAACAAACGTAATCACATGCGAGCTTAATCATCTAGATTTCAGCGCGTACATAAGTGAATGGCTTCATTTTCACTCTCTCTCTCTCATTCTCTCTCTCTCTCTCTCTCGCATTGCATATATCTAATTGTATCTCAATACTTTCAAATGTATTTTCTCTCTCCCCCAATTCTTAACCCTTTAAAAATAAAGATCATTCATTCATTCATTGTCTCACACACACAGACACACAAGCTATCTCTCTATTTATGTTTATTAATGTATTGTGTTTTGATGATAACTACATGTTTTTATTTTTCTCTTAAATATTTTTATTCATGTTTTAATGTCTACAATTAAGCACAAAAGAATTACTTACTGTCTGTGTCCACATCCATGTCTGATGTCAACGATAGTTTCTCCTTTTCTGACTTTGCCATGGACACTGTCTGCCTGACTTTTCACGTGACCTGCTTGAAGACAAGCAGAAATTTCTGGCAACACGATCAAACAAGGTTTACTACTTTTTTCTATAATGATGCAAAAAAGTGAATGTATTCATACATTTAAGATGTGAAAGATTCCTATACTGACAGGAAAACTACTTCTACCATAGAAAATATACGGATCAAAAACGTTTAAAAGAATAATGTATGACTGCCAAACTATGTGAAAGTACAGTCTGATTTCTATGACTTCTACGATGATGATGATGATGATGATGATGAATGAGTTACAAGCTGTACTTTTTTCGAATTTAAAATGAGCTAAATTTTAGTTACTGAGAATTGATGTAACTAACTGTCTGTTACAGTCAGCACGGCACAGTGAGCATTATATACGTGTATCAACATGGCAGCTTCTAACTGTGAGCACTATATATATGTATCAACATGCCAGCCTCTGACAGTGAGCACTATATACATGTATCAACATGGCAGCCTTTGACAGTGAGAACTATATACATGTATCAACATGCGAGCCTCTGACAGTGAGAACTATATACACGTATCAACATGCCAGCCTATGATAGTGAGAACTATATACATGTATCAACATGCCAGCCTCTTACAGTGAGAACTATATATATGTATCAACATGCCAACTTCTGACAGTGAGAACTATATACAGGTATCAACATGGCAGCCTCTGACAGTGAGAACTATATACATGTATCAACATGGCAGCCTCTGACAGTGAGCACTATATACATATACCAACATGCCAACCTCTGAAAGTGAGTACAATATACATGTATCAACACGGCAGCCTCTGACAGTGAGCACTATATACATGTATCAGCATGGCAGCCTCTGACAGTGCGAACTATATACGTGTATCAACATGGCAGTCTCTGATAGTGAGCACTATATACATGTAACAACATGCCAGCCTCTGACAGTGAGCACTATATACATGTATCAACATGCCAGCTTCTGACAGTGAGCACTATATACATGTATCAACATGCCAGCTTCTGACAGTGAGCACTATATACATGTATCAAAATGCCAGCCTCTGACAGTGAGAACTATATACATGTATCAACATGCCAGCTTCTGACAGTGAGCACTATATACATGTATCAAAATGCCAGCCTCTGACAGTGAGAACTATATACATGTATCAACATGCCAGCCTCTGACAGTGAGAACTATATACATGTATCAAAATGCCAGCCTCTGACAGTGAGAACTATATACATGTATCAAAATGCCAGCCTCTGACAGTGAGAACTATATACATGTATCAACATGCCAGCCTCTAACAGAATGTCCTACATAACAGTAACTGTAAAATCAGTTCAGATCTAGTTTCAGAGTTTTTATTTTACGTCTGTTAAGTTCACTCAAACAAAATTCATAACCTCTAATAATACCAATAACAAGAAAAGTACTTGCCTTGCTGCAATATCAACAGATTCAAGGGCTCTCCTGTAAAAACTATGACAAGTATAAGAGTGTCTTGGCTGCTGCATCCACTGACAGGGTTTTAAATGTTTTTGTTGGAGTTAAGTATTTTCTTTCTTTAGCCAGATCACGTGACTGTAATTTATGGAATTCCCCATATAATGTTGTGATTTATACCAGGAGGTTTCAAAATGTGGGTGTTATTTGTTCTTAAGACATTATAGACAGATATAGGAACATAAATACAATTAGTCTGATGGATGGATGGATGGATGGATGGATGGGGAT
>CM019693.1:54988322-55034323 GCA_009760885.1 Achatina immaculata
GGAAACACATACACATATACACAGACCAAAGACACACAGAAACAGAGACACAGACACAAGCAGACACATACAAACACAGAGACCTAGAGACACACTTAGACAGCCACAGACAGACAGACACACACAGAAACACAGAGACAAACACAGAGAAACACACACAGACACACACAAACAGACACACACAGACACACACACAGACACACATTGACACAGAGAAACACAAATATACACGAGGACAAACACAGACACACATACAGACACAATCACAGACACACACAAACAGACACACACACACACACACACAAAGAGGCACATGCACAATCACAAACATAAACACATGGAGACACACATGCTCACATAGAGACACAGTAGCACACAAACACACACACAGACGCATAAAGAGGCAAACACAGAGACCCATACAGATAAACACACAGAGACAAGTAGAAACATGTACAGAGAGACACACAGACATAGACACAGGCAAAGACAAACACACACATACACAGACAAAGACAAACACACACACAGACAAAGACAAACATACACTAAGAGACATAAACATACACAGAGACACACAGACATGGAAACACATACATAGACACAGACACACATGCAGGCACAGAGACACACACAGAAACAGAGAGACACACACTGACACAGACAGAGACATACACAGACACAGACAAAAACAGAGACACAGATAAATACAGAGAGATATAGAAACACAGAGACAAAGTCAATCAGTCACCACAGAAAGAGACATGCAGACTCACACACAGACAGACGTAGACACACAGAGACACAGGAATATAGGTACACAGACAGAGACACATACTCACTGACACAGACACAAAGACACAGACACAAAGACACAAACAGAAGAACATACATACACATATACACAGACACAGACCAAAGACACATAGACATAGACATACAGAGACTCAGAGACACACAGACAGACACAGAGACTTAGACACACAGCCAAACAGAGACTCAGACAGACATTGACACACACAGCCAAACATAAATACACATAGACAGAAATACACAGACAAACACTCACAGACAAATATAGACAGCCACATACAGGCAGGCAGACAGATACAGACAGGCACACACAGACAGACACACTAACAGACAAAATGAAAAACACAGTCACACAGACATATACAAATACACGCAGAGACACGCAAGGACACACACAGGCACACACATACATGGACACAGAGAAACACACACAGATGCATACAGACATACACAGACACACAAACAGAGACACACATTCAATCACAGATACACACACAGATACACACAAACACAGACACAAACGCACACACAGACAGGCATATAGAAAAGGCACACACACAGCAGACACATGTGTAGACAGACACATACATTAGACAGACAGAGATACAGACATACACAGCCACAGACTCACAGATACAGACAGACAGAAAGACAAGACTCAGCTAGACATAAACACAGAGGCAGACACACAGATAGACACACAGTGACACAGACACACATACATAGACAAATAAACTCACATAGACAGACATACAGTCTCACACAGGCAGACACACACAAACACGTACACAGAAACACACGTAGACACAAAGAAGGACAAAGAAACATACAAACACACACAGTCAGACTCACACAGAGGCACACAGAAGCACATACACAGACAGAAACAAACAAAAACACACAGATTCATAGAGACTCTCAGAGAGAAACACAAAGACACAAACATAGAAACACTGAAATACACAGAGAAACACAGACACACAGAGAGATACACACAGACATACACACAGATACACTCACAGGCACACACAGAGACACACACTGACACGCACAGAGGCACACAAACAGATACAGACACACATGCAGGCACAGACAGAGAGACATACAGATACACAGAGTGATGCATACAAAAATACACAGAGACACACACAGGCAAACACTTAGACACAAACACACACACATAGACACAGACACACAGAAAACACATACATAGACACAGACACACAGAAAACACATACAGAGAAAGAAACACACACAGACAAACATAGAAACACATAGACACACAGACATGGAGAAACACAAATATGCACACAAATAACATAACGGGGACAAACACAGACACGCATACAATCACAGACATACACAAACAGACAGAGACACACAGACATATAGGGACACACAGAGACACTCAAAGATGCACACATATACACACTGAGGCACATACAGACACACAATCACACACACAGACACACATTGACACAGAGACACACAAAGATTCACACAGACACACACAGACACACATTGACACAGAGACACACAAAGATTCACACAGACACACATAGGCACACAAAGACGTACATAGAATCACACATAGGCACACGCAGACACACACACATACACACAGAAAATCATACACAGACACAGACAGATGCATAGAAAGGCACACTCAGACACACACAGACACACTCATAGACACACAGACACACACAGAGCTGCATACAGACACACATGGAGACAGAGAGAGAGACATGCACAGACAGAGACACATACAGCGACACAGCTAAAGACAGTGATACAAACAGAGAAATACAAACACACAGACAGAGTCACTCGGAAAGCACAGAAAGAGACATACAGACACACAGACAGAGAAACAGATATAGACAAACGGACACAGGAATACAGACACACAAAGAGTCACACAGACTCACGCAGACACAGACAAATAGAGGCATAGGCATACGGACGCGCAAACACATACACACGTACACAGGCACAGACACAGACCAAAAACACACAGAAACAGACACATAGTCACAGACACAGATACACTACCACACACACATAGACAACCACACACAGACAAACACACACAGACACAGACACGTGCATAAACACACAAACACACACATAGTCACAGACACAGATACACTACCAGACACACACACAGTCACAGACACAGATACACTACCAGACACACACACACATATACAGCCACATACAGACAAATACACACAGACATGTGCAAAAACACACAGAAACACACACATACATACAAAATCACACACAGACAAACAGGCACACAAAGACACACACACATACACAAACAGACTGACAGAGAGACACAGAGACTCACAAAGAGAGACACAGACACAAAGACACACTCTGAGACACACAGACAGACACACAGAGAAAGAAACAAAAACACAGGCACAAAGACACACACAGATACAGACACATAGACACATACACAGAGACACACAGACACACATACAGACACACAGAAATACATAGACACAGACACACACATACACAATCAACACAAAGAAACGCCTACACAGACATGCCTATGTGCAGTGAGACAACAGAGACACACAAGAAACATTCAGATACATACACACCGAGACACCCACAGGCAGACAGAGAAACAAAACATGCACAGACACACATAGAGACACACTGAGACAAAAACAGACACACATACACAATCAAACACAGATATATGCACGGAGACACACTTACATGCATAGAGACACACTGACAAACATACACATACCCACAGACACAAACAAACATACACAAATAGAGACACACAGAGACATACATAGACAGAGACAGAGGCACACACAGAAACACACAGATACATAAAAGAACACATGCAGAGGCAAACACATACACACAGATACATACGAAAACACTCGGGCAATACACAGAACAAACACAGAGGCACAAACAGACACACACATACAGACACACAAACACACACATAAACACACCAACACACCTGGACACACACAGACACAGAAATGCACAAAGAAATGTATACACACACACGGAGATGCACAGAGAGAGACAGCGACACAGGCACAGACAGAGACACACCTAAAGACAGAGATACAGACAGAGAAACACACAGACAGTCACTCATACACCACAGAAAGAGACATACAGACACACAGACACAGACACACAGACATACAGACACACAGACACAGGGATACAGGACACAGGCACACAGACACAGAAAAACAGAGCCACAGACACACAAACACAGACACATATAGACAGATACACATACAAGTCACAACAGACCAAAGACACACAGAAATACACACATAGACACAGACACATACACTGACACACACAATGACAGAGACAAACAAAGTCACAGATACAGACACACAAACACAGACACATATACACAGGTGCTGACACAGACAAAAGAACACACAGAAACAGACACATAGACACAGACACACAGACAAACACAGACACAGACTCAGAGACACACAGCTAAACAAGCAGAGACACAGACATAAACACACAGATGCAGACACACAGAAACACAGACAAACACTCAGACACAGACACACACACAGACACACATATATAGCTACACACTACCACACATAGACAGACACATACACAGACACACATATATAGCTACACACTACCACACATAGACACATACACATAGACACACTTAAAGACGCAGATAGAAATGCACAGAGACGCACACAGATACATACAGACACACACACACACAAAGAGATACAAATGAATGCACACAGATGTGTTAAGGAGCGCATGGAGATCTTTGATCCGCAGGATATTTAATGCTGTAAGTGAGCACTTCTTTCTTTTCTTCCCCCTAAAAATTATTTAGTGTAAATCAGAAATCATATCTGGTTTGTTTGCTCTGTGGTTGCTTTCTTTACTTCATGGTTTACTCATGTGCTAGTGTGAACATATTTAATGTTGCAGTCAGCACCACAGCTCAGTCTTGCAGTCACATTGTCTTCCTCACTGACAGTAAGTCTACCATACAGAGTCTGCTGTCACCCACAGAGTGCCTAGGAAGAGACACAATGCAAATACTGGGCATGCTCATTCAGGAAAAGCTGGTTGTAGTCCAGTGGATCTCGTTACAGTGTGGTCTGTTGGGAAATGAAGAAGTTGACAGATTTGCCAAAGCTGGTAGCAGGCAACCACAACATTAACACCATGTCTCATATAGTGAATCCTAAACAAGTATTAGTACAGCTATGGACTGACTAGCACAACCCACCAATAGATGATTGTATGCTACAACTCTCACATCAAGAACAAAGCACTGTCTTCAGACTACACACAGGACACTGCTGATTGTGTGTGTGTGTGTGCTTGCATCATCTCAGCCTGTCACACATTCAGGAATGTACATACAAAACAGGAATTCAGACTCCAGAACACATCCTGCAGCTATGCCCATCTACCAAGAAGCCAGAACCCAAACTCATCTAATCTCAGAACTGTCCCTCTACCAAGAAGCCAGAACCCAGCACTCATCTCATCTCAGAACTGTCCCTCTACCAAGAAGCCAGAACCCAGCACTCATCTCATCTGAGAGAGCTACAACTGAAGATAAATTCTGGGGTGCAAAACATGACCTTAAAAAAAAAGTGCATAAGTTATCTGGGCAATAAATCTGAGGCTAGAGCAACAAGTGAAATCCAACAATAAACCACATTCAATACACCAACTACCAAGACATCAGCAAATCATCCTCTTTTGTCTAAGGAGAGGCTGCTGCAGTCTGTTGAGCCACCTACATAAGTAGATAACATAAATAGATCACATATATGTAGCTCATCAGAAAACATTGTAGAATGTAAAGTCCCTCAAACATCACTGAGTGATCACTATCCGGTCTTTTGTGCATAGGCACGAAATGGATTTATAAGTTCTCAGAAATAAACACATCAGCATTAAAATAGAAATTTCAACAAATTCAACTTAGAATCATTTCTGAAAGAGTAACATGCAGCACCTCTAGATCACGTGTACCAACTAACTGTCCCCGATAAGGCCCTGGAATACTGGATAAAAATCTTTTGGAATGTATTTGACAAACATGTTCCCATTAAGGAGGTGAGAGTTAAACATCAAGTGATAAAATCTGAGATACTGCAAGTCATGACGGAAAGAGACCTTCTTACATCCTTCCTGTGCCACTAAACGTCACATAGGGCTCGCATAGTTGTTTCCCAAGTTTTCCTGTTCTTGCCGAGTCTTTCAACTTCATCAAGGTATGTTATGCCCACTAAACTGGCTTCTCTTAACAATGTCTGTAAGTTTCATGTGGTTGACCTATTTTTCTTCAGCCTGTTGTGCTGCACTTGATAGCTTGTTTTGGTATATTCTCTGATTGCTTCTTCTCATCACATGGCTTACATATGTGAATCTTATTTTTTTTTTTGATTACCCATGAGACAGGTTGTTGTTTGCTCATCCGTCTTATTTCTGTGTTGTTCTTAAATTCATTACACTTTATACCAAGTATTTTCCTTAGCCATTTGTTTTCAAAAGAGTCTAATTTCTTGTCTATTTCTTTAGTTGATTTCCCACTTTTGCATGCATAAATGAGGGTGGATATTACATTTGAATTGAATAGTCTTATCTTGGTTTTTGTGCTCATAACTTTTGAATTCCATATGTTCTCAAGATTTTTGAAGGACAATGCTGCTTTTGCCATTCAAATTCTAACTTCCTTTCTAGTGTCACCATCCTGGTCTATGTAGCTGCCAAGGCATGCAGATTGGTTTACTTCATCAACAACTGTTCCTTCTATGTATATTTTTCCTTCTTGATTAATGAGGTTTCATTATTTTTGTTTTGTCTTTGTTAATTTCAAGATCTATTCAACTAGCAAAGGAAGATGGAGAATCTGTTTTTTCCTGCATCGATTTCACATTGTCACTGATAAGAGTTATGTCATCTGCAAAATCAAGATCTTCTATTTGGGTCCCATGTACCCAATCAATGCCAGTTTTACTTGTACAGCACCTTTTCATTATAAAATTTATGGGAATTCCAAAAAACAATGGAGATAATATACATCCTTGTTTTACGCCTGTTTCAATCTGAAACCGTTCGCCCATTCCTTTTTCTGTCTTGACTGCACAAACATATTCATTGTAGAGATCTCTAATGATTTTGACAATTTTAGATGGTATTCCATGTAGTCTTAAAATTCTCCACAATGAATCTCTGTGTATGCTATCAAATGCGTTTTTTAAAGTCTATGAAGTTCGGGATTAATGGTTTCTGCTTTTCAATATGTTCTTCAAGTATTATTCTTAGAGTAAAGATCTTTCTGATCATGGGTGATCAGAAAAAGAAGATAGACATATGTAGGTCATGTGATGAGAAGAAACAGTCAGAGAATACCAAAACAAGCTATCAAGTGGGGCACAACAGGCTGAAGAAAAAGAGGTCGACCACATGAAACTCTAAAGAGGACATTGTTAAGAGATGCCAGTTTAGCGGCCATAACATACCTTGATGAAAGACTTTCCGAGAACAGGAAAACTTGGCAAACAACTATGTGAGCCCTATGTGACGTTTAACGGCACGGGAAGGATGTAGGATGTAAGATGTAAGAAGAAAGATCTGATCAAGAAGGCTTCTCCCTTTTGGAAATCCTGCCTGTTCTCTCATTGCAGTATCCACTACATCCTTAATTCTATTCAGAATCACTTTACAAAACACCTTTGACACAACTGATAGTAAGGTTACACCCCTCCAGTTATTGCAGTCACTGAGGTTGCCTTTTTTTGGGTATTTTAACAATGATTCCCTTTTTTCCATTTAGAAGAGACTTTTTCTTCTTTCCAAATTTTATTAAACATTCTTTGTAGTTGGCTCATGTTGTCACTTTTAATAGCTTCTAACATTTTGACTGTTATTTCATCTTCACCTGCAGCTTTGTTTTTAGCCATTAGATTCACTGGAGATCAGGCCCACAGAAATAAGGAATTCATTAGCTACCGATTACTTACAAATAGAGTTCAATATTTAATTAGGCAAGAGAAGAAAAAATATTTTGAGAAACTAGTTCAAACAAATCAGACAGTAAGTCTGTCTGGAAAGCAGTTAACATTCTTGCAAACAAGAGAAAACATCCCACATCTTTTTTTTTTTTTTTAACACTACTCTCAGTCCTTGCCTTCATCCTGTTGAAGGGCTCTAGTCTCCTCATTGCATTTCTCTCTCAGGCAAGCTGCCACTAGTGAACTTCCCCAACTTTACCATTAGTTTCCTTTTCAATTCTTTTTTTTAAAGGGAAAAAAGGTAATTAGCTGTCCTTATTGCTGAGCATTTCCTCATCCTGCTGCAATACAATGTTTGAATAACAGCCATTCACTTACTATTTTGTCTCTCTCATGTTTTCTTTATCTTCATTTTTTTAATTTTTTTTTTTTTACATGTTACTTGTGGTGTCTGATTGTATTCCATGATTGACCACACGTAGCCCACATAGAGCTGTTTTAGTATCGTTTTGTCTGTTCCTCATGAAGTCTTTTTAAAAGTTTTAATCTATTACCGGCTTTTCTCTTTAAGTTTTGGATGTGCCTTTAGAACAAGAGTTGTCTGTCAGTTGTTACTCCCAAGTACATTGGATTATCTTCTTTTTGTTTGTTGTTTCCCTTGATTTCTAGTATTAACTTTCGTTAGGCCACTTTGTGGCTTTTTGATAAAGGTGGTGTTTTATTGCAGTTCATAAATAAATTGTAAATAACACAGAACTGCTGTCATCATTCTCTACACTCTGATGGATGCAGTGAAGAGAAGTAACAAATTATCCTTCCAAGTGAAAGTGACCTGAGCCTATCTTTTATTTGTTTGTTTGTTTGTTCTTGAACAGAAATGCCAGATTTATGAAACATAAAGTTCCCCAGTGTTATCACCAAAGCTGCCATATAATCACTAAAATTAGCATACAGTTCCACCTGAAAGGAAGAGAAGGCAAGCAAAGATTGAGTGTAGTACATCAATCGGCAGGTCAGGACCACGGCTACATGCCCAGATAGCGCTAGCACCTTCCTGAGAAAGTAACAACTATTATGTCCTACAGCACTTTTTAAAATCCGAAAAGGAGTTAATAATGATATTTAAAGCCACTATAAGATTAGTGTTAGAAATGGAAATGACACCAGACTCCTCAAGTAGAACTGTGCAGCCAGCATTGTTTTTATTTTTAATCACAGATACATTCTTTAAGCACAGAGTCACAAATATATACCTGGTACAGATGGAAACATTTGACATGTAGAAGCCAGACTGATTTCATGCTAGCAAGGAACAAGAAAAGGTCAATCATAGATGCAAGAGAAGTACCCAGCTTGAGTTCAAGTATGAACCATAAAGTAGTAGACAGCCTGAGTTCAAGTATGAACCATAAAGCAGTAGACAGCCTGAGTACAAGTATGAACCATAAAGCAGTAGACAGCCTGAGTACAAGTATGAACCATAAAGCAGTAGACAGCCTGAGTTCAAGTATGAACCATAAAGCAGTAGACAGCCTGAGTACAAGTATGAACCATAAAGCAGTAGACATCCTGAGTACAAGTATGAACCATAAAGCAGTAGACATCCTGAGTACAAGTATGAACCATAAAGCAGTAGACATCCTGAGTACAAGTATGAACCATAAAGCAGTAGACAGCCTGAGTACAAGTATGAACCATAAAGTAGTACACAGCCTGAGTACAAGTATGAACCATAAAGCAGTAGACAGCCTGAGTTCAAGTATGAACCATAAAGCAGTAGACAGCCTGAGTTCAAGTATGAACCATAAAGCAGTAGACAGCCTGAGTTCAAGTATGAACCATAAAGCAGTAGACAGCCTGAGTACAAGTATGAACCATAAAGCAGTAGACAGCCTGAGTTCAAGTATGAACCATAAAGCAGTAGACAGCCTGAGTTCAAGTATGAACCATAAAGCAGTAGACAGCCTGAGTACAAGTATGAACCATAAAGCAGTAGACAGCCTGAGTACAAGTATGAACCATAAAGCAGTAGACAGCCTGAGTTCAAGTATGAACCATAAAGCAGTAGACATCCTGAGTACAAGTATGAACCATAAAGCAGTAGACATCCTGAGTACAAGTATGAACCATAAAGCAGTAGACATCCTGAGTACAAGTATGAACCATAAAGCAGTAGACAGCCTGAGTACAAGTATGAACCATAAAGCAGTAGACAGCCTGAGTACAAGTATGAACCATAAAGCAGTAGACAGCCTGAGTTCAAGTATGAACCATAAAGTAGTAGACAGCCTGAGTACAAGTATGAACCATAAAGTAGTAGACAGCCTGAGTACAAGTATGAACCATAAAGTAGTAGACAGCCTGAGTACAAGTATGAACCATAAAGTAGTAGTAGTGTTCATCAGAGCACACAGGAGAAGCCATAACACAACTCACAAGAAGGAGACAGATGAAACAATAAAACTAAGCAATTCATGGAAGAGAATGTGAAAGAAGAGTTTGAGAAGAAAATAAAAGAATTGTTCATAAACTTATCAACAGAAAGAACATTTTTAAAAAAGTGAACAAGTAATAGGCTTTGTTAAAAATCAGCATTTCACAAGCAGCAAAGGTAACATGTGGTACTATGAAAAAATGATGTAGAAAAATAAAAATAACAATATGGTGGAATGATGAGGTAAAAGAGGCTGTAAAATTTAAAAAAAAAAAAATATATATATATATATATATATATATAATGAATGGACAAGAAGTAATCAGGAGCAAGACTACACTGAATATTGAATTGCAAGAAAACGCCCTAAATGGGTAATAAAATAAACAAAGGTAAAATGATGGCACAAAGAAGTTACAAAAATCTTGTATAAAAGATCAGTTCAGTGAAAAAGTGAGCAGAGCACTTCAGCCCAGCAAAATTGTGAATGATGGTAATGGTCATCCAGTATGTGAAACAGAGAGGATACTACAGAGATGGAGCCGGTACTTACATATATATATTTTTTCTGAAGCTATCTGCAGACATAATCTTCCTCTCAGAATTCGTTACAGTCAGATAAAATTTGTTTGAAAGACTGAAAAGTAAATAGTATAACAAACTATGCCAAGAACTAAATTGGTGTGGCAGATCACAGAAGACACTTCAAAATATTGTTTTAATCTATGGTGAGTGAGTATTATTGTGGAAAAAAAAATTACAGGATATAGGAATATCCACCTATATAAATTTCATTCCTCTAAACTCTGCATATACTCAGTATAAAGTGGAACGAATTCAAGAACAACACGCAGATAAGGCAGATGAGCAAACAACAACCTGTCTCATGGGTGATCAGGAAAAGGAGATGGACATATGTAGGTCACGTGATGAAAAGAAACAGAATTCTAAAACAATCTATCAAGTGGAACACAAAAGGCTGAAGAAAAAGAGGTTAATCACATGAAACTCTAAAGAAGATGTTACGAGAGGCCAATATAGTAGGTATAAAATCGCTTGATTAGGTTGAAAAGCTCACAGAAAACAGGAAAACTTGGCAAACTATCATGCAAGCCCTCTGTGACGTTCAACGGCTCCGGGAAGGACGTAAGAAACTTTTTTTAAAAAATCTTTATTTCTAACAAAATTTTAACATGTCACTTAAATGGCTTTAAATGAAGTTGTACATAAAGTACATGATAACATGTTAAAAGTGTACTTGAACTAAACATATGAAGTTGTAATGAGATACAATTTTGATGGGAGTGTATGTGAAAAAAAAACCAACCACACACACACGCACGTACGCACGCACGCACACACACATACACACCATCATTATTGTTTCAAATATCTGGTAAGATTTAGGTGATATTGTGAAGGTCCCATGAGTGAATATAAGGAGAATAATCACATGAATATAGGACTGCAAAATAATCTGATGAGGGTGAACTCAGAGACTAAAATTGCCAGTTGTTGCATAGAATTCTCCTTGCAATCTGATCAGAGTTTTCTTTGATTTGGTCAGAATCAGTTTTACACCTTTAGTTCTTTTTCCAGTCTTGTCTTTCTCACACCCTGGAGTCCAGTGGCAGATTGCCTACCACTTAGACTGAGCTCAGTAAGAACCTCCGCCAGTTTTGTGTGTACACCGTTCATCTAATGAATAAAATTCATAGAACGATAATCTTCATTTGTTTTTTTTTTCTCCCCTCTCAATGCTAAGCCCATTGCCTGGCAAAGCCATCTTAGGCTTAAGTGTGTTCAGTGTAATGAATAATGTGTTCAGTGTAACGAATAATGTGTTCAGTGTAACGAATAATGTGTTCAGTGTAACGAATAATGTGTTCAGTGTAACGAATAATGTGTTCAGTGTAACGAATAATGTGTTCAGTGTAATGAATAATGTGTTCAGTGTAATGAATAATGTGTTCTGTGTAATGAATAATGTGTTCTGTGTAATGAATAATGTGTTCAGTGTAATGAATGTGTTCAGTGTAATGAATAATGTGTTCAGTGTAGTGAATAATGTGTTCAGTGTAGTGAATAATGTGTTCAGTGTAATGAGTAATGTGTTCAGTGTAGTGAATAATGTGTTCAGTGTAATGAATAATCTGCCACTTATGAAATCCTGAGAGTCCATTTCAGTGTTATCCAGTATTTGCCCAATTTTCTTTCACCCTATAGAATCAGGTTCATTGTTCGAACCGGTGGCACAGTAAATTATTTTTTTAGTTTCCTGGGTTAATTCTTTGACAGCCATGAGCCATTACAATTTTTTTAAAATTTAAATATCACAGTTGTATTGTTTGTTCCAGAGTTGGGTATTTGTAATGTCAAAAAGCCATGAATGCTAAAAATATGCATCACATCATTACCTGATAAAATATTGCAGCCAGGTTTGATTTTGAAAAAAGAGAGTTGTGGATGTGGTTCAGTGGGCTACAAGTTAAAGATAGATTTTCTAGAGTCCTCAATTTGCTGTGAAAGGTGCAGTCTAATTTCATGATATGCTTCTGTTAGACTGTGTCTGTGGCTGCCCAGCCAGAGCTGATGTTGGCTGTTCATAAAGAGCTCATTTATTTTGAGTTGCTTTTTTTTTTCATTCAGACTCCACAAAATATTATTGACATGAGATTTATTTTCTGTTTCTCAAAAAAAAAAAAAAGAGTTTTCAGAAGACTGAACATGTTTTTTTTAATGTGACATTATGTATTTTATGACAGTTTAGTTATAACTATTTTGAAGCTTTTATGAATGTGACTATGTTTTCTGTTAAGTATGCATCAGTGATGAGTTTAAATATGAGATATGTACAAATGTTAGTTTCATTGTTGCTTCTTACTGTTGAGAGCTGATGTGAGTTATGCAATTTGACAGTCGAATGACCCACAACTAACATGAAGGTTGGTGAATCATAGCCAGCCAAGACCCTGTCTCACCTCCCTGCTGGTACCCCCAGTAACAAGCCTAGTTTGGCTAACACTGTGGGGAACACGGTGGTGGAGTCTGTTAAAGAAGTATTACACATACCAAACTCCTTACAGTTTTTGCTACTCAGGAACTGCAAAAAAAAAAAAAAACTCCGCCATAAATCAGCCCCAGTCTGACAATGTTGTGTCTCAACATCTTCACTGTAACAGAAGCAAGAACAAACCATCAGTCAAAGTTCCAGGGAGTGAATGAATAAATAATCTTTATTTTTAAAGGCTAAAGAATTGGTCATGTAGGGTCATCTTACATTCTGCCCTTCATCACTCTATCTTTCATTCTTCCCACACACACAATTTAATACAAGTATACAAATTACATTAGGGAAAAAGCATATCAAAAGAATGTAAGATGAAACTATTACATTCAAAGTCAAAGAGAAGAAGTAATTAACCTAATAAAATAGCACACACACACACACACACATACAAAATCAAAACACATTGTCAGTACAGATCTTCTAACATATGTTTTATAACAAACATTAAAATAATTTCTAACAATATCTAACACACAGTATATAATAATATATAAAACACAGGTACTGACTGGGTGCATGGGACCCAACTAGAAGATCTTGATTTTGCTGATGACATAACTCTTATCAGTAATAATGTGAATTCCATACAAGAAAAAACAGATAGACTATCTTCACTGGTTAGCAAAATAGGACTTGAAATTAACAAGAACAAAACAAAAATAATGAAAATTCCCATCAATCAAAATGGAAAAATACACATAGAAGGGACAGATATTGAAGAAGTCAATCAATTTGCATACCTTGGCAGCTACATAGACCAGGATGGTGACACTAGAAAGGAATTTAGGATCAGAATTGCAAAAGCAGCATCAATCTTCAAGAATCTTGAGAACATATGGAATTCAAAAGTTATAAGCACAAAAACCAAATTAAGACTATTCAATTCAAATGTAATATCCACCCTCATTTATGCATGCGAAAGCTGGAAAACAACTAAAGAAACAGAAAAGAAATTAGACTCTTTTGAAAACAAATGCCTAAGGAAAATACTCTGCATCAAGTGGAATGAATTCAAGAACAATGCAGAGATAAGACAGATGACTGAACAACAACCAGTCTCACGGGTGATCAGGATAAGGAGATGGACATATGTTGGTCACTTGATGAGAAGAAATGAGCAGAGAATCCCAAAACAAGCTATCAAGTGGAACACAACAGGCCGAAGAAAAAGGGGCAGACCGCTTGAAACTCTGAAGAGGACATTATTAAGAGAGGCCAAGTTAACAGGCATAAAATCCTTTGTTGAGGTTGAAAGACTCGCCGAAGACAGGAAAAATTGGCGAACTACTTTGCGAGCCCTATGTGACGTCTAACGGCACGGGAAGGATATAAGATATAAGATATAAGAATATCTAACTCAGTGCGATGATGAAAGTCACGCAAGCCAATTACCACCAAAAATATCGAAGTACACCCATCTTCTTGCATGTGCTCAGTGGATGATAAAAGGCATGGAAGCCAATTATCACCAAAAATATCAAAGGACATCCGACTTCTTTCAGGTGCTTATGGGAATGATGAAAGGCATTGAAGCCAAATATCACCAAAAATATCAAACAACATCTGTTTTGTTCAATATTCTCAAGGGAGTGATGAAAGGCATGGTAATCAGTTATCAACAAAAATATCAAATGACATCAGTTTTCTTGCATATGCTCAGGGGAATGATGAAAGGTACTGAAGGTAATTATAACCAAAAATATCAAATGACATCTGTTTTGTTCAGTATTCTCAAGGGAATGATGAAAGGCATGGTAGTCAGTTATCAACAAAAATATCAAATGACATCAGTTTTGATGAAAGGTATTGAAGGTAATTATAACCAAAAATATCAAATGACATCTGTTTTCTTCCATGAGCAAAGGGGAATGATAAAAGGCATGGAAGCTAATCATCACCAAAAATATCAAATGTCATCTGTCTTCTGACATGTGCTCAGGTTAATGATGAAGCAAATTATCACCAAAAATATCACAGGTCATCTGTCTTCTAGCATGTTCTCAGGTGACTGATGAAAGGTTTGGAAGCAAATAAACACCAAAAATATCAAAGGTTATCTGTCTTATGATATGTGCTCAGAGGATTGATGATAGAGACAGAAGAAAATTATCAACAAAAATATCAAAGGACATCTGTCTTCTGTCATGTGTTCAGCGGAATGATGAAAGGTATGGAAGCCAATTATCAACAAAAATATCAAAGGACTTCCGTCTTCTTGGATAGGGATAGGGGAATGATGAAAGGCATGGAAGACAATAATTAACAAAAATATCGAAGGACATCCATCTTCTTACATATAATAAGGGCTATGATGAAAGGAATAGAGGATAATTATAACTAAAAATAACAAAGGATATCTGTATTTTTCATGTGCTCAGGGCAGTGATTAAAGGCATAGAAGCCAATTATCAACAATAATATCAAAAGGCATCTGTCTTCTTGTATGTGCTAAGGGCTGTGATGAAAGTCATGGAAGCCATTTATCACCAAAAATATACAAAGACATCTATCTTCTTGCTTATACTCAAGGGAATGATGTAATGAATTGAATCCAATTATCACCAAAAATATCAAGACATCCATCATCTTGTATATGCTCAGGGGAATGATTAAAGTAATGGAAGCCAGTTATCAACAAAAATATAAAAGGACATCTGTCTTCTGGAAGGTCATCAAGGCAATGATGAACAGTTTGGCAGCAAATTATTAACCAAAATATCAAAGGACATCCATCTTCTTACATGTAGTCTTGGGGATGATGAAAGTTGTGGAAGCCAATTATCATCAAAAATATCAAACAACATCTGTTTTGTTCAATATTCTCAAGGGAATGATGAAAGGCATGGAATCCAATTATCACCAAAAATATCAAAAGACATCTGTCTGCTTACATGTGCTCAAGTGAATTATGAAAGGCATGGAAGCCAATTATCACCAAAAATATCAAAGGACATCCGTCTTCTTGCATGTGCTGATGATTTAAGGCATGGAAGCCAATTATCACCAAAATTATCAAAGGACAACCGTCTTCTTGCATGTACTCAAGGAAAGTAAGAAAGGCATGGAAGCCAGTTATCAACAAAAATATAAAAGGACATCTGTCTTCTGGAAGGTCATCAAGGCAATGATGAACAGTTTGGCAGCAAATTATTAACCAAAATATCAAAGGATATCCATCTTCTTACATGTGCTCAGGGGAATGATGAAAGGTATGGAAGCCAATTATCAACAAAAATATCAAACAACATCTGTTTTGTTCAATATTCTCAAGGGAATGATGAAAGGCATGGAATCCAATTATCACCAAAAATATCAAAAGACATCTGTCTTGTTCAATGTTCTCAAGGGAATGATGAAAGGCATGGAAGCCAATTATCACCAAAATTATCAAAGGACAACCGTCTTCTTGCATGTACTCAAGGGAATGATGTAATGAATTGAATCCAATTATCACAAAAATTATCAAAGAACAAACATCTTCTTGGATGTACCCAAGGAAAGTAAGAAAGGCATGGAAGCCAGTTATCAACAAAAATATAAAAGGACATCTGTCTTCTGGAAGGTCATCAAGGCAATGATGAACAGTTTGGCAGCAAATTATTAACCAAAATATCAAAGAACATCTGTCTTCTGACATGTGCTCAGGGGAAGATGACAGGTACAGAAGCCAGTTATCACCGAAAGTATCAAAGGACATCCCTATTTTTCCATGCTCTCATGGGAATGATGAAAGGAAGCCAATTATCAACAAAAATATCAAAAGACATATGTCTTGTTCAATGTTCTCAAGGGAATGATGAAAGGCATGGAAGCCAATTATCAACAAAAATATCAAAAGACATCTGTCTTGTTCAATGTTCTCAAGGGAATGATGAAAGGCATGGAAGCCAATTATCAACAAAAATATGAAAGGTCATCCATCTTCTTGCATGTGCTCAGGTAGAATGATGAAAGACATGGAGGGAAATTATCACTAAAAATATCAAATGATTTTTTCTTTTTACATATATACAGAATAATGATTAAAGGCAATGAAACCAATTATCACCATAAATATCAAAGGATATCCATCTTCTTACATGTGCTCAGGTAGAATGATGAAAGGCATGGAAGCTATTTGTCACCAAAAACATTCCAAGAAAAAAACCTTGTACTAGCAGTGTTGATAGACCTGAAGAAAGCCTTTGATAAAGTATTGAAAAAAGGTCTGCTGTGGAAGTTAAGAAACTGCAATGTAAATGGATGACTGTACAACTGGATAAAGTCCTATTTACACAATAGAAGAGCTAGTGTAGTAATGGATGGACACAAACGCCAGAAAGTACTGCTGTGACATGGTGTACCACAAGGAGAAGTCCTTTCACCTACACTATTCCTGGTATTCATTAATGACTTGGTCAAGGAACTTCCCTATGGAATCAAAGCGGCACTGTATGCAGATGATCTGATCATGTGGTGTGCAGATCAATACTCGACAGTTGCTACACAGAGACTCCAAAGAGCAGCAGACATCTTGACATCATGGACAAACAAATGGTGTGTAAGTATCAACACAGAGAAATCAAGCACCACTCTGTTTACTCTCTCATCTAAACAGAAAGCAGGTAAGATCTTTGTAAATGAAATATCCTTAAGGATGGACAACCAACCTACTTACTTAGGAGTGACTCTTGACTCAAAACTGACGTGGAAGCAACACATCAGCAGTGTAGAAGCAAGAGCCAGAAGAAAACTAGCCATATTAAGAAAACTGAGTGGAACCACATGGGGAGCTAGTGAAAGAATCCTCAAGAATGTATATCAGCAAAGTATTCTACTACATTTAGAATATGGCTCAACATCTTGGTGCACAGCATCAAATAATACTCTGCATAATCTAGACAAGGTACAAAATCAGTCACTATCACAGGTGCCATGAGGTCCACACAAGTAGTAGAAATGCAGAAAATGGTGTTCAAGTGCTAAAAGAATGTAGAGACACAAAGGTCATGACCTTGGGAGAGAAATTCCTCAGCTCTGTAAGTCATCCCCTGAAGGAGAGATTCAATAACTTGGCACTAAGACGGCTTAAAAGGAGCAGCTTCATTCATCAGGCCAAGCGTATGCACAAAAAATAACTTTTCAGACTGAAGTACAGAACGGTGAGATGCAGAGCAGTCTTGTTAGATCAACAGCCACACTTAGTGTTCTAGATGACAAATATCCATGTGACACCTGGATACGTGTGTATACAGATGGATCTGCACACAATACCATAAAGAATGGAGGGCAGGAGCACATATTGGATATCCAAACAACACCACTGACAAGATTTCCATACCCACTGGAAATGATACTGGATAGTTTGACAGGATGGTGTGAGAGGAGATCACCAACTGAGCTGATGGCCTGCATAAAGGATCGGATACTCTGGAGAAGCATAATAGCCAACGCCAGTCGGCACGGCACATGATGATGATGATGACTGGAAAATACTGCAACAACTATGATGCAGAAGTTCTTATTGCTGCAGTTGAAAAACTATCAGACTCCAGAATTGATGCATGCCCCGTAGTAATTCTCACAGATGCAAGATCAGTACTGGAAGCTCATCAGTGCAACAAACTACCAGACCTTAAGGATGCCTTGTCAAAAATTGGCTCACAACAGTTACTACTAATCTGTGTACATGTGCCCAGGTGCCCCAAACTGTGGAACATATCCTCCAAAACTGCACCAACTATGAGACACTGAGAAATAATTACTGTCCCAGTGAAACCACTAAAGAAGAAAAGCTATGTGGTTCTATACATGAATTACAAAAAAAACAGTGAAATTTGTCCAAGAGACAGGACTGCAGATATAGACAGACAATGCGAATGAAGAAGAAGAAGAAGAGAGACCAAAATTATCTAAGAACATCCGTCTTCTTGCATGTGCTCAGGGTAATGATGAAAGGCATGGAAGCAAATTATCACCAAAATTAAGGTGGGCTCAGCAAACCTCACACAGAGCAAAAGGGCAAAATCTCGCTTGATTTTTTATTTTCAGTATGAATACAGACCGTGAAAGCGTGGCCTATTGATCCTTTTTACTTTAAGAGGTGTCATAAAAGTTACCACAGGGATAACTGGCTTATGGCAGCCAAGCGTTCATAGGGACATTGTTTTTTTATCCTTTGATACGCTGCTGAGGAGACTCTTCGGATGCCGCGTGTGGAGTGAAACTCCTCCCGGCCAATGAAGAAAATGTGGAAAAGCAGTTAAGGTTGCCATGTGGCGCTGATGTGAAAAGTTGATGGAAAGGATAAAGTGAAGCTTAATTGGTATGTCCAGTAGTCTCGCGGCAAGAGCTACTCATACCACGGCACCTCTGCTCTAGAGGCCGGCCACGTCCAATATACACCCATACTGGTGAAATATACCTAAACTGGCTTACACCAGGGATGAAACTTGATGGCTACACATGTCACAGTACCTCCAATTTAGAGGATGGTCACGTCCAATATACACCCATATTGGTGAAATATGCCTAAACCGGTTTACACCAACGGTGAAACTTGATGGCTACGCATGTCACGGTACCTCCGCTCTAGAGGTCAGTTACATCTTAAACATGTCCATACTGGGATAATATGCCTAGACTGGCTCATCCCAGTGTGAAAAAGTCACTAGTGGTGAGGATTTGTCCTCCTAGACAAAAGCTCTGAACCTCTTGTGGTCCTCTTGGGGACCACGGGACCCATTGAGGACCACAGGAGTAAATTCAGTAGGATCATTAGGATCATGGGGCAGTCTTGGTGGTAGAAGTGAATGAAGAAGATCACCAAAAATATCAAAGGACATCTGTCTTCTTGCATACATTCAGGGGAATGATGAAAGGCATGTAAGCCAGTTATCACCAAAAATATCAAAGGACATCTCTCTTCTTACATATGGTCAGGGGAATGATGATGGGATGGACAAAAATATTAAAGGAAACCGTCTTCTTGCTTATGCTCAAGGGAATGATGAAAGGCATGGAGGCCAATTATCAAAGGTTATTTTGTCAGTCATCATCAAAAATATCACCGTAACAACCTATGATTAAACTGTGACACACATAAAAAAAAGTTGCACATCTACAGTAGTTGGTTGGTTTCTTAAATTTTTTTTTTTTCATAGAAAAGTACAAACATTTGACTGACATCAGATACAAAATGTACCAAACTGTTCCAACTTACATGCAAATTCAGCTTATGAATAGAGTTAGGAACAAAACTCATTTGTATCTTAAACAAGCATGTAAGAACATGCTGTCACTAAAACTGGCCTACATCACGGTGACTGTGTAGTGGCACACTAGTCTGCCAATCCAGAAGGTCCCTGGTTCAATTTTGCACTTGGGCAGAAGTTTTCAGCTAACCGGCACTGGGGTCACAACCCAGTCTCTGGGGTTTCCCTAGATCAGCTGGGATCATAGGTGTATTAGCAGGGAGGAAAAAAAAGGCAATTGATTATACGATCCTCGAGAGCAAAACCCAAATGACGTCAGCCAGTTCGGACCAATCTCTGTCACCCTGACAAAGTCTGCCATCTTCTCCAAGCTTGAGTGGCGGCCCCGTAGGCTTGTCTTTCAGTTCCTCTCCCTTGGGCCAGATCTGTGCTCAGAGGCTAGGGCGGGTTGGATGTCTCAAACTATGAATCTGATACCAGCGTCAGTGCTGAAGATGAAATGAGAGAAGAAGAAAATGAGGATGATGACTGGCACTAACAATAATAAAGGTAATGCATCAGTTATCCCTTAACTTTTATATTAAAAGAAAACACACTCAGTTTTTCACCTTCAGGTGTGCTAATTAGACTTGAACACCACCAAAATACAAGGACATAAATGTGAACCCATCTTATATGCAAGCTCATTTTTTCTTGCAAAAACACCTTCAAATGTTCACAGTCATTTTGCATGTGAGACCCTCTTATAATTGATCAAATACATTACCAAATGCTTTCTTTCATCTTTCCATATTTCAGTCTGATGTGTCCTATAACTTTCCCATCTTCCTCTGATCTGAGATAGTTTTCCCTGAATCTTTTCTCTCCCTCCCTGACTCTGTTTTTTTCTTTACCTTCATGGCTTAAAAAAAAACATCTTGACTCCTTTTGGAAGGATTAAGTGAAATACTATGTCCAAATTCTTACCTTTCCCTGCCTTTTGTACTTGTGCCCTGATGCCTTCATCTCAGAGTGTTGCACTGTTGCTATGTTTGAGATGAACTTCTGAGCTGCCAGAGATATCAACCTCCATCTGTGAAGTTCAACAAAAACAAATGGTCATATATAACCTCCACACATGTCTATTTGAAGAGGATTTTCACATGAGTGATTCTACCAGTTGTGCTATGCCACTCATTTGCCTGTTCTAATATGTGTCTAAGTACAAATATGTGCTCTATGCATGATCTTCCTTTCTTAAATCCTGCCTGCTCTTTCTGAAGTTTTCCCTCAAGTGCTGGTACAATTCTGTTGATGATTACTCTGCAAAATACTTTACTGGTGAGTGGCAGTAGACTATTTCCTGATAAGCATTTCTCCTTCCACCTGCATTTGTTATTTCCCTTGCTTCTGTTTCTTTAGCAGTCTGATGGTTTTTTTACCAGATAGGGTTGCTGGCCCTATGCCAAACCCTCCTTAGTCACCTTTTACGATCATGCATTGTAGGGTACATTGGTCCTATTCTTTGCAGAATCCGGGTACCACACAACATATGCATTGTTTATAGATTTCGAGAAAGCCTTTGACAGTATCAACAGAGATGTGCTGTGGAAAATCCTAAGATGGCATGGCCTCCCCCATAAGATAGTAAATGTAATCAAAGCCCTATATGAGGGTTTTCAGTGCATACCTCCAGCAGCTTTAGGGTACAAACAGGAGTGAAGCAGGGATGTGCACTATCACCAACATTATTTATCTTGGCAGTAGACTGGTTAATGAAGGAGGCAACATCAGACAAACGCAGAGGATTACAATGGACCCTTGACACAGTGCTAGAGGACCTTGACTTTGCGGACGACATTTGTCTATTATCAAGCAGCCACAAAGATATGCAAGATAAAATAAACAAGCTAACTCAGAATGCAAACAACATAGGACTAAAGATCAACGTAGGAAAGACAAAGTTAATGAAGCAAAATGTGAACAACAGAAATGTACTCAGAGTAGATAGCAAGTTAGTGGAAGAGGTCAGTGAATTTGTATACCTTGGCAGTAGAGTAGTAGAAAATGGAGACAGCACAGAGGACATCAACAGCAGACTTACAAGAGCAAACTAGGTTTTTGCAAAGCTGCAGACAATATGGAAATCTAAAAAAAACTAAGCATAAATACAAAAATCAGGATGTTTAAGAGTAATGTTCTACTCTATGGAAGTGAATATTGGAAAATCACCAAAACCATAGAAAACAAGTTGAATTCTTTCCAGACTAAATGTTTACGAAGAGTTAGAAAAATATTCTGGCCAAACACTATAAGAAATAACATCTTGTTGGCAGAAATGCAGATGAAGCCACTGACAGCAATTATTGAAGAAAGACGCTGGAGATGGTTGGGACATGTGCTCTGAGTGACTGACAACTCACTACCAAAAATAGCACTAAAATGGACACCACAGGCGGAGAGAAGTAAGGGTAGACCAAAAGAGACATGGACAAGAACAACAGAAAGGATGTTGAGCAACAGAGTGCTCACCTGGGCAAGGGCAGAAAAAATGGCAAAGGACAGGGATTTGTGGAAAACCTTTGCGGAAGCCCCATGTGCCATGGGCACTTAAGGTTCAGAGAGAGAGAGAGAGATTCTACCAGTACTGGATTAGAATAATCAACCACAGCCGAAGCTTGTCTCTTGTGTACATCTTTTGTTACAAATTTGGTCTTCAATAGCTCCCCAAAAAGCACTGAACCCTTACACAGTCATTTTCCATGAGGCTTGGTCTACTGCCACTTCTTTCCAGTAATATGGCCAATGAAGAGTATGAGCAACTGTTTTCTAGAACTGATGCTGCTTTTCTTCCTCCTCTGCCACAGACCTGAGTGGCAAGTGCAGCTTGATCTTCTTGCAGTAAAGTGCTATGTCCATCAACCTTGGTGTCAAGTCCAGCCACAACCTGGTAAACTGCTGATTTTTCTCTCAACTGTGCTATTACTTACCTCACACACCAGTTATGCCTACAGCTCTTTGGACATCAGCATGAACTGGAGACACTAAAAAAAAGAGGCAGGAAAAGTGTAGAAGTAGAATGAGAAAAAAGAAAAACAAGAGAAAAGGGTTGACAAAAAAAAGTGAAAATCCAAAACAAAAAAAGGAAAAGGTTACTGTGAATTAAAGTTAGGTTACATCAGTTATGCAAAGTTATAATGTTATGCTAGTTGATGTGAGGTTATGTTATATATCATGTCATGTTATGCTAAATTAGTTTTGTTTTAGATAAGAATGTTTTGGTTTATGTTAATTTAGATTGCTATTACGTTAGTGTTACTATTAAAGTATTAGTATTAGAGCTGTTAATGATATGAGTTTAAGTGTCTCTCTTCATCTCTTTCTAACAACTCAAACTTCCTAGAGTGGTGGCTATGCTACCATCAGGATAGCTCTTCATGTTTTTTTTTTAAACATAAGCTCTCCTACCACGGCAAGGTAGAGACACGTCGGGAGAGAGTTAGTAATGTTAGTAAGCAAGCATGAAACTGAAAGGATTGTTAGTAGTGTTAGTAAGCAAGCATGAAACTGAAAGGAAGGTTAGTATTGTTAGTAAGCAAGCGAATAAAAGAAGAAGACTAAAAAAGTAAAAGCAGAAGTTATAAGAATAAAAGAAGAAGAAGAAATTATAAAAGCAGAAGTTAAAAGATTAAAAGAAGAAGACTAAATAAATCAGCCAAAGAGCTAGAGAAAGGAGGAGGAGAGTGAAAGAAGCAGCTTGAAGGATGATAAAAAAAGTGGAGAGTGAAAGAAGCAGCTGGATGGATGATAAAAAAAGTGGAGAGTGAATGAAGCAGCTGGAAGGATGATAAAAAAAGTGGAGAGTGAATGAAGCAGCTGCAAGGCAGAGGAAAGAAAGAGGAGAGTGAATGAAGCAGCTGGAAGGATGATAAAAAAAGTGGAGAGTGAATGAAGCAGCTGCAAGGCAGAGGAAAGAAAGAGGAGAGTGAAAAAAGCAGCCAGAATGCTGAGTAAATGACAGAAGGGAGTGAATTAAGCAGAAAGATAGCTGAGAAAAGACAGAGGAGAGTGAATGAAACAGCGGAAGCCTGAGTAAAGACAGAGGAGGGTGAATGAAACAGCCAGAAGACTGAGGAAAGAGAGAGGAAAGTGAATGAAACAGCCAAAAGGCTCAGCAAAGAGAGAAGAGAGCAAATTAAACAGCCAAAAGACTGAGGAAAAACATAGAAAAGTGAATGAAAGCCAAAAGGCTGAGGAAAAACATAAGAGTGAATGAAACAGCCGAAAGGCTGAGGAAAAACATAGAAAAGTGAATGAAACAGCCGAAAGACTGAGGAAAAACATAGAAAAGTGAATGAAACAGCCAAAAGGCTGAGGAAAAACATAAGAGTGAATGAAATGGCCGAAAGGCTGAGGAAAGACAGAGGAGAGTGAATGAATCAGCAGGAAGGTTGAGGAAAAACCAAAGGAGAAGAAGGAAACAGCAAGAAGGCTGAGCAAAGACAAGAGAGTTAATGAAACAGCTGGAAGGGTGAGGAACAACAGAGGAGAGTGAAGGAAACAGCCATAAGAACAAGTGGAGATAGAAGAATTCTATAGAATTCTGACTGTAATAGACTACTGAGTTACTACATCCATATAGCACACATGTTAAAGGATGCTGTCAGGTTACATCAGTTATATAGCTCTGTTAATACATCACGAGCTGTAGAAGATTTACGTAAACATTGTCTGACATTGCGTGTCTGAGGATTTAGTTTACATTTAAGAGTTATTAGAATGTGGGGACTTATTTCTTAACTCTTTCTGTGCCAGGCGTCAATTTTTTTATGCTTCTGGTATACCCGTTGCTTACCAGCGGTCAATTTTTTGATCATTGGAATTCTTGAAATCACTCCAATCCAACTTTTGCTTTGAATGTTAACTGAGCATGTCAAGAAAGAACCTTCTTCCTTTTTACTCAGTGTGGGCGCGAAGCGGACATTTTGTGAAGCTCTCTGTTGAGTTTTTTGCAATTTTTCATAAGTACATCAAACTGTAGACACGCCCTCCGACATGGCAGATTTTACTGAATGTACCTCACGTAGCTCTAGACCTGTTAGAAAGAGTGCAATCCTTTGTAGAGATATGTTTAGGACAGTATTTGGTAGGTAAAGTGTCATTACTGAAGAGAAATCAGATTCTGACAGTGATGCTGATTCAGACCATGCTTCCAAGTCTGACAAAGCTTCTGACACTGTGGATGAAAGTAGTGACATTGACAGTGACTGTCGTCCCTCGACAAGTACTGCAACTTCTGCTCCTCCACCTGCCAAAAGGGTAAAGAGGAATGTTTCTGCAGCTCAAACAGCAGATGCAGAACTAGTTTCACCATGGAGAGCAGCAGAGATAGATGAAGTAGTAGGTACTGCTACTGAAGATTATGATGGCAGTGGTGTGTTGTAGTAGGTACTGCTACTGAAGAATATGATGGCAGTGGTGTGTTGTAGTAGGTACTGCTACTGAAGAATATGATGGTGTGGTGTGTTGTAGTAGGTACTGCTACTGAAGAATATGATGGCAGTGGTGTGTTGCTCAATCTTGCCAATGATAGGACACCTTTGAGCTTTTTCCTGGCACTTTTCACTGAAGATGTTTTGGACAGTCTCATTAGCAGCATAAATGAATATGCTGCTATGAAACTTAGCCTATCTGTAAATGTAAAGAAGGGCAGTAGATTACAGCAGTGGGTACCTGTTGATCGTCATGAAATTTATAAATTTCTGGCGACACTAGTAGCCATGAGCATCAGTGATTATTGGAGCACCAAATCTTACTTTCACACTGCATTTTTTGGGGAGATGTTTCCCAGGAATCGGTTTCAACTGATATACAACACCATGTTGCATGTCGGTGAAGCTGATAGTGCAGGCAAGTTGAAAATTGAGCCATTTGTCAATCAGGTATTGGCACCATTTCAGGCAGCCTATTACCCCTACAGTGATTTGAGCATTGATGAGATGGTAACTGGCTACAAGGGACGCTGGCAGCACAAACAATACAATAAAACCAAACCGTCTAAATATCACATCAAGACGTTTGGCTCCATCACAGGTTATGTTTTCAACCTGTTGCTATATTTCAGCTGTAACACATCTTACAGCTCTTCTGGTGCTGACAGCAAAGTAAATGCTGTGAAAGTGTTTGATACACTGATGCAGCCACTCACAGCTTTACATCACTTCTATGGAGACAGGTTTTACACTAGTCTTCCACTGATTTCATTTTTGCAGGACAAAGGCCACAATTACATTGGCACCTTGAATGTCTGCCGTAAAGATTTTCCTCCGGAGCTAAAAACTCTGACAGTACCTGTAAAAAAGCCCATCTACTATGTGAGAGATGGTGAGCAGCAGATTCTGTGTGTCTCCTGGAAGGAAAAGGAAAAAAAGAAACCTGTCCATGTTGTGACAACACATGGAAAAGCCACCTCAATTTGTGTTGTCAATGAACAGGAACCAGAAAAGGATGAATATAAAAAGCCTGACATCATTCACACATATAACCAGTGTATGAATGGGTGCGACAGGATTGACCAAATGGTGTCATACTATGGCTTGCAGGAAAGAAAGACGGTGAAGTCTTGGATTTTGGAAGTTATTCAGGTGAATGCTCACATATTATATTTGTATTGTGAGGAGCCTGCCAGGGAACAGAGATCTCTGGTCTGGTTCAAGGAACAATTCACTGAAGGCCTGAGATCCCTGGCAGCCAACTGCACCAATCCTGGTGTTACTATGTCATCTCACAAGAGAGCAAAACCTGCACTACACAACAGGTTCACAGGTATTCACCTGGTGAAAAAGGGTACCTCAACTGTTCGCTGTGCCTACTGCAGCAGACCGGACAAGATAGTCTGGACACAGTTCTACTGCACAGGATGCTTGGACAAACCTCATCTGTGTCCAGCAGAATGTTTTTTCTATTATCATCAGCCATCTTGAGCAAGATGATACTGATTCCATAACTTCATTTGTCTGCATTTTCTGTTCTTATTTTATTCTTTCTTTTCATACCATTCTGACTTGGTTATCTTTATTTCTTATCCATTTCTTGGACTGGAGACAGAAGATGACTGTTGTAAAGTGTTCATGTGTTATTCTGTCAATATTTTTTTGCTCTTTTTTCCACATTTCATGTCTTGCAAATATATTCTGAACATAATGGTTTTTGGCCATTTTTGTACATTGAAATGTTTGTTTTTTATATTTTTGTTTGTCTGCTCACTGGCAGCTGTAACACTGATAAAAAGTCCTGCACATAAATCTACAGCTGTGTTGGTTAAGTAGACATCACTTTTGTTTTTTATAAGTTTCTGGCGACACTAGTAGCCATGAGCATCAGTGATTATTGGAGCACCAAATCTTACTTTCACACTGCATTTTTTGGGGAGATGTTTCCCAGGAATCGGTTTCAACTGATATACAACACCATGTTGCATGTCGGTGAAGCTGATAGTGCAGGCAAGTTGAAAATTGAGCCATTTGTCAATCAGGTATTGGCACCATTTCAGGCAGCCTATTACCCCTACAGTGATTTGAGCATTGATGAGATGGTAACTGGCTACAAGGGACGCTGGCAGCACAAACAATACAATAAAACCAAACCGTCTAAATATCACATCAAGACGTTTGGCTCCATCACAGGTTATGTTTTCAACCTGTTGCTATATTTCAGCTGTAACACATCTTACAGCTCTTCTGGTGCTGACAGCAAAGTAAATGCTGTGAAAGTGTTTGATACACTGATGCAGCCACTCACAGCTTTACATCACTTCTATGGAGACAGGTTTTACACTAGTCTTCCACTGATTTCATTTTTGCAGGACAAAGGCCACAATTACATTGGCACCTTGAATGTCTGCCGTAAAGATTTTCCTCCGGAGCTAAAAACTCTGACAGTACCTGTAAAAAAGCCCATCTACTATGTGAGAGATGGTGAGCAGCAGATTCTGTGTGTCTCCTGGAAGGAAAAGGAAAAAAAGAAACCTGTCCATGTTGTGACAACACATGGAAAAGCCACCTCAATTTGTGTTGTCAATGAACAGGAACCAGAAAAGGATGAATATAAAAAGCCTGACATCATTCACACATATAACCAGTGTATGAATGGGTGCGACAGGATTGACCAAATGGTGTCATACTATGGCTTGCAGGAAAGAAAGACGGTGAAGTCTTGGATTTTGGAAGTTATTCAGGTGAATGCTCACATATTATATTTGTATTGTGAGGAGCCTGCCAGGGAACAGAGATCTCTGGTCTGGTTCAAGGAACAATTCACTGAAGGCCTGAGATCCCTGGCAGCCAACTGCACCAATCCTGGTGTTACTATGTCATCTCACAAGAGAGCAAAACCTGCACTACACAACAGGTTCACAGGTATTCACCTGGTGAAAAAGGGTACCTCAACTGTTCGCTGTGCCTACTGCAGCAGACCGGACAAGATAGTCTGGACACAGTTCTACTGCACAGGATGCTTGGACAAACCTCATCTGTGTCCAGCAGAATGTTTTTTCTATTATCATCAGCCATCTTGAGCAAGATGATACTGATTCCATAACTTCATTTGTCTGCATTTTCTGTTCTTATTTTATTCTTTCTTTTCATACCATTCTGACTTGGTTATCTTTATTTCTTATCCATTTCTTGGACTGGAGACAGAAGATGACTGTTGTAAAGTGTTCATGTGTTATTCTGTCAATATTTTTTTGCTCTTTTTTCCACATTTCATGTCTTGCAAATATATTCTGAACATAATGGTTTTTGGCCATTTTTGTACATTGAAATGTTTGTTTTTTATATTTTTGTTTGTCTGCTCACTGGCAGCTGTAACACTGATAAAAAGTCCTGCACATAAATCTACAGCTGTGTTGGTTAAGTAGACATCACTTTTGTTTTTTATAAGTTTTTAGTCTAATAATAGTACTGCCGTTTTCACAAATAAATTATTTATTTTTTATTTCTTTTGTAATAATTACTTTCTATGTCACTAATAGTATTTTTAGTCTAAAAATGTTTTCACATTTTCTCAACAGAATTTTGTTTCCTACAAAAACTGCATTCATTTACATTTTTTTTCATTTCAGGGCCACCCAGCCAACAGCAGCCTTTTATCAGTCAGTGCCAGGGCCACCCAGCCAACCTCAGCCTTTTATCAGTCAGTGCCAGGGTCACCCAGCCAACCTCAGCCTTTTATCAGTCAGTGCCAGCTACTGAAGAATATGATGGCAGTGGTGTGTTGTAGTAGGTACTGCTACTGAAGAATATGATGCCAGTGGTGTGTTGTAGTAGGTACTGCTACTGAAGATTATGATGGCAGTGGTGTGTTGTAGTAGGTACTGCTACTGAAGATTATGATGGCAGTGGTGTGTTGTAGTAGGTACTGCTACTGAAGATTATGATGGCAGTGGTGTGTTGTAGTAGGTACTGCTACTGAAGAATATGATGCCAGTGGTGTGTTGTAGTAGGTACTGCTACTGAAGAATATGATGGCAGTGGTGTGTTGTAGTAGGTACTGCTACTGAAGATTATGATGGCAGTGGTGTGTTGTAGTAGGTACTGCTACTGAAGAATATGATGCCAGTGGTGTGTTGTAGTAGGTACTGCTACTGAAGAATATGATGGCAGTGGTGTGTTGTAGTAGGTACTGCTACTGAAGATTATGATGGCAGTGGTGTGTTGTAGTAGGTACTGCTACTGAAGAATATGATGCCAGTGGTGTGTTGTAGTAGGTACTGCTACTGAAGAATATGATGCCAGTGGTGTGTTGTAGTAGGTACTGCTACTGAAGAATATGATGCCAGTGGTGTGTTGTAGTAGGTACTGCTACTGAAGAATATGATGCCAGTGGTGTGTTGTAGTAGGTACTGCTACTGAAGATTATGATGGCAGTGGTGTGTTGTAGTAGGTACTGCTACTGAAGATTATGATGGCAGTGGTGTGTTGTAGTAGGTACTGCTACTGAAGAATATGATGCCAGTGGTGTGTTGTAGTAGGTACTGCTACTGAAGAATATGATGCCAGTGGTGTGTTGTAGTAGGTACTGCTACTGAAGATTATGATGGCAGTGGTGTGTTGTAGTAGGTACTGCTACTGAAGATTATGATGGCAGTGGTGTGTTGTAGTAGGTACTGCTACTGAAGAATATGATGCCAGTGGTGTGTTGTAGTAGGTACTGCTACTGAAGAATATGATGCCAGTGGTGTGTTGTAGTAGGTACTGCTACTGAAGAATATGATGCCAGTGGTGTGTTGTAGTAGGTACTGCTACTGAAGAATATGATGGCAGTGGTGTGTTGTAGTAGGTACTGCTACTGAAGATTATGATGGCAGTGGTGTGTTGTAGTAGGTACTGCTACTGAAGATTATGATGGCAGTGGTGTGTTGTAGTAGGTACTGCTACTGAAGATTATGATGGCAGTGGTGTGTTGTAGTAGGTACTGCTACTGAAGAATATGATGCCAGTGGTGTGTTGTAGTAGGTACTGCTACTGAAGAATATGATGGCAGTGGTGTGTTGTAGTAGGTACTGCTACTGAAGATTATGATGGCAGTGGTGTGTTGTAGTAGGTACTGCTACTGAAGAATATGATGCCAGTGGTGTGTTGTAGTAGGTACTGCTACTGAAGAATATGATGGCAGTGGTGTGTTGTAGTAGGTACTGCTACTGAAGATTATGATGGCAGTGGTGTGTTGTAGTAGGTACTGCTACTGAAGAATATGATGCCAGTGGTGTGTTGTAGTAGGTACTGCTACTGAAGAATATGATGCCAGTGGTGTGTTGTAGTAGGTACTGCTACTGAAGAATATGATGCCAGTGGTGTGTTGTAGTAGGTACTGCTACTGAAGAATATGATGCCAGTGGTGTGTTGTAGTAGGTACTGCTACTGAAGAATATGATGCCAGTGGTGTGTTGTAGTAGGTACTGCTACTGAAGATTATGATGGCAGTGGTGTGTTGTAGTAGGTACTGCTACTGAAGATTATGATGGCAGTGGTGTGTTGTAGTAGGTACTGCTACTGAAGATTATGATGGCAGTGGTGTGTTGTAGTAGGTACTGCTACTGAAGAATATGATGCCAGTGGTGTGTTGTAGTAGGTACTGCTACTGAAGAATATGATGCCAGTGGTGTGTTGTAGTAGGTACTGCTACTGAAGATTATGATGGCAGTGGTGTGTTGTAGTAGGTACTGCTACTGAAGAATATGATGGCAGTGGTGTGTTGTAGTAGGTACTGCTACTGAAGAATATGATGGCAGTGGTGTGTTGTAGTAGGTACTGCTACTGAAGATTATGATGGCAGTGGTGTGTTGTAGTAGGTACTGCTACTGAAGATTATGATGGCAGTGGTGTGTTGTAGTAGGTACTGCTACTGAAGAATATGATGCCAGTGGTGTGTTGTAGTAGGTACTGCTACTGAAGAATATGATGCCAGTGGTGTGTTGTAGTAGGTACTGCTACTGAAGATTATGATGGCAGTGGTGTGTTGTAGTAGGTACTGCTACTGAAGAATATGATGCCAGTGGTGTGTTGTAGTAGGTACTGCTACTGAAGATTATGATGGCAGTGGTGTGTTGTAGTAGGTACTGCTACTGAAGATTATGATGGCAGTGGTGTGTTGTAGTAGGTACTGCTACTGAAGATTATGATGGCAGTGGTGTGTTGTAGTAGGTACTGCTACTGAAGAATATGATGCCAGTGGTGTGTTGTAGTAGGTACTGCTACTGAAGAATATGATGCCAGTGGTGTGTTGTAGTAGGTACTGCTACTGAAGAATATGATGGCAGTGGTGTGTTGTAGTAGGTACTGCTACTGAAGATTATGATGGCAGTGGTGTGTTGTAGTAGGTACTGCTACTGAAGATTATGATGGCAGTGGTGTGTTGTAGTAGGTACTGCTACTGAAGATTATGATGGCAGTGGTGTGTTGTAGTAGGTACTGCTACTGAAGAATATGATGCCAGTGGTGTGTTGTAGTAGGTACTGCTACTGAAGAATATGATGGCAGTGGTGTGTTGTAGTAGGTACTGCTACTGAAGAATATGATGGCAGTGGTGTGTTGTAGTAGGTACTGCTACTGAAGAATATGATGGAGTGGTGTGTTGTAGTAGGTACTGCTACTGAAGATTATGATGGCAGTGGTGTGTTGTAGTAGGTACTGCTACTGAAGAATATGATGCCAGTGGTGTGTTGTAGTAGGTACTGCTACTGAAGATTATGATGGCAGTGGTGTGTTGTAGTAGGTACTGCTACTGAAGAATATGATGCCAGTGGTGTGTTGTAGTAGGTACTGCTACTGAAGAATATGATGCCAGTGGTGTGTTGTAGTAGGTACTGCTACTGAAGAATATGATGCCAGTGGTGTGTTGTAGTAGGTACTGCTACTGAAGATTATGATGGCAGTGGTGTGTTGTAGTAGGTACTGCTACTGAAGAATATGATGCCAGTGGTGTGTTGTAGTAGGTACTGCTACTGAAGAATATGATGCCAGTGGTGTGTTGTAGTAGGTACTGCTACTGAAGAATATGATGCCAGTGGTGTGTTGTAGTAGGTACTGCTACTGAAGATTATGATGGCAGTGGTGTGTTGTAGTAGGTACTGCTACTGAAGAATATGATGCCAGTGGTGTGTTGTAGTAGGTACTGCTACTGAAGAATATGATGCCAGTGGTGTGTTGTAGTAGGTACTGCTACTGAAGATTATGATGGCAGTGGTGTGTTGTAGTAGGTACTGCTACTGAAGAATATGATGCCAGTGGTGTGTTGTAGTAGGTACTGCTACTGAAGATTATGATGGCAGTGGTGTGTTGTAGTAGGTACTGCTACTGAAGAATATGATGCCAGTGGTGTGTTGTAGTAGGTACTGCTACTGAAGATTATGATGGCAGTGGTGTGTTGTAGTAGGTACTGCTACTGAAGAATATGATGCCAGTGGTGTGTTGTAGTAGGTACTGCTACTGAAGAATATGATGCCAGTGGTGTGTTGTAGTAGGTACTGCTACTGAAGATTATGATGGCAGTGCCATAACCAGGTCCTTGTCAGGACCTCCCCAATCTTCAAGAAGATTTTTCTCAAACTGAATATAACCATTGTTCTGCTTCCTTTATCTTTTCTTGCTAGTTTCATTGTTCTGCTTCTGTTTGTTTTTTTTTTTAATTTGTGTAAAAAGTTGATATTTCTTGGAAGCAATTCATTTTATCTTCAAATTATCTGTAACAAGTGGATACTTACAGCTCTTGGTAAGTAGACAACCATTAGTTTAGTGTTTTAGATATTTTTTTTGGGGGGGGGAGGAGGGCTACATATTTTGTCTAATTTTCTCAACAGTTATTTTTTCCTACAAAAATATGCATTTCTGGAACCTTTACTCATTTACCTTTTTTTAATGACTATTTAGTATTTTTTAAACATGGAAATATTTTAAATTCAGTTTTTCAATGATACCCTCAATTATCTAAAGACCCGCACATTTTTACTTGGCACGCAATGGTATGTCCGCGTTTTTCCCGCCAGCACGGAAAGAGTTAAGATCATCATGTGCTTTTGTTTTGTCCGAGATCCGAGAAAGCACAAAGATGAGTGTCAATAAAATGTAGTGATTTGTTTGTTCTATTTTATGTCGTATTTTTATGTATGAAAGGTACAATATAGAATAATGAGAGGGAGAGAGGGAGGAAGACAGAACTGAATAGAGAGAGGGAGAGAGATCTTGCAAATTCCCCGTACAGACATGTGGAGCAATGAAAAGATCCGTGGGTGGAAAATACTCGTATAACACGGATGAGTTCAAATGTATTTATAGCCAAGTACAAGGAAAACTATTAAAAGTGTTATAAAAAAAACAAACAATTCTGTTCAAAATAGAAAATAAAGAAACATTTGCCTGCAATAAATTATATAAACATTTTTTAAAGTCTACATGATTAAATTTCATTCACAAAAGTTATTTTAAAATAACTTGCATGATTATACTGTAGGGTGACCCACACTAAGTAAACTGTCACATTCAGTTTTAAGTTTTTGTTTGGTACCTATGTAAAATTTATTACTCTTTATAAATATTTCTAATTATTGTTCTTCTTTCCATGTTGTTATGTTATAGTTTGCAGTCACTTACTTCAACATTTGTTGTAGACTAACTTTTCATGTAAACAGTATGAACATTTAACAAGTCCATGATGGAAACTTAAAGAAGTTTATTTTCTCTCTGCCCTACAACGCTGGAAGATTAATCCAATACACAACTCGTAGCACAGTTCAGCACATCTGATGGTTTTCACTCTAATAATTTAGATCTAAGTTCTCTATCTCCTTCTCCTACAGCAGCAAATCTGTTCTTATTTTATTCTTTGTCTTCTCCGTCTCTACTGGCTCCTATGTTCTTTTCTCAACAGACACAGTGCTAAGTCTCTAGCTCTTACTACCTACACTTCTGATATGACTCTTCTCTCAACAGACACAGTGCTAAATCTCTAGCTCTTACTACCTACACTTCTGATATCACTCTTCTCTCAACAGACACAGTGCTAAATCTCTAGCTCTTACTACCTACACTTCTGATATCACTCTTCATTCAACAGACACAGTGCTAAATCTCTAGCTCTTATGACCTACACTTCTGATATCACTCTTCTCTCAACAGACACAGTGCTAAGTCTCTAACTCTGACTACTACCTACACTTCTGATATGACTCTTCTCTCAACAGACAGTGCTAAGTCTCTAGCTCTGACTACTATCTACACTTCTGATATGACTCTTCTCTCAACAGACACAGTGCTAAGTCTCTAGCTCTGACTACTATCTACACTTCTGATATGACTCTTCTCTCAACAGACACAGTGCTAAGTCTCTAGCTCTTACTACCTACACTTCTGATATGACTCTTCTCTCAACAGACACAGTGCCAGGGTCACCCAGCCAACCTCAGCCTTTTATCAGTCAGTGCCAGGGTCACCCAGCCAACCTCAGCCTTTTATCAGTCAGTGCCAGGGTCACCCAGCCAACCTCAGCCTTTTATCAGTCAGTGCCAGGGTCACCCAGCCAACAGCAGCCTTTTATCAGTCAGTGCCAGGGTCACCCAGCCAACCTCAGCCTTTTATCAGTCAGTGCCAGGGTCACCCAGCCAACAGCAGCCTTTTATCAGTCAGTGCCAGGGTCACCCAGCCAACAGCAGCCTTTTATCAGTCAGTGCCAGGGTCATCCTGAAGAAAGCTGCAGCTGCCAAATAATTCCTGACCAGGCCATTCATCACATTACCCTGCACCATAACCAGGTCCTTGTCAGGACCTCCCCAATCTTCAAGAAGATTTTTCTCAAACTGAATATAACCATTGTTCTGCTTCCTTTATCTTTTCTTGCTAGTTTCATTGTTCTGCTTCTGTTTGTTTTTTTTTTTAATTTGTGTAAAAAGTTGATATTTCTTGGAAGCAATTCATTTTATCTTCAAATTATCTGTAACAAGTGGATACTTACAGCTCTTGGTAAGTAGACAACCATTAGTTTAGTGTTTTAGATATTTTTTTTGGGGGGGGGGGGGGGGGGGGGGGAGGAGGGCTACATATTTTGTCTAATTTTCTCAACAGTTATTTTTTCCTACAAAAATATGCATTTCTGGAACCTTTACTCATTTACCTTTTTTTAATGACTATTTAGTATTTTTTAAACATGGAAATATTTTAAATTCAGTTTTTCAATGATACCCTCAATTATCTAAAGACCCGCACATTTTTACTTGGCACGCAATGGTATGTTCGCGTTTTTCCCGCCAGCACGGAAAGAGTTAAGATCATCATGTGCTTTTGTTTTGTCCGAGATCCGAGAAAGCACAAAGATGAGTGTCAATAAAATGTAGTGATTTGTTTGTTCTATTTTATGTCGTATTTTTATGTATGAAAGGTACAATATAGAATAATGAGAGGGAGAGAGGGAGGAAGACAGAACTGAATAGAGAGAGGGAGAGAGATCTTGCAAATTCCCCGTACAGACATGTGGAGCAATGAAAAGATCCGTGGGTGGAAAATACTCGTATAACACGGATGAGTTCAAATGTATTTATAGCCAAGTACAAGGAAAACTATTAAAAGTGTTATAAAAAAAAACAAACAATTCTGTTCAAAATAGAAAATAAAGAAACATTTGCCTGCAATAAATTATATAAACATTTTTTAAAGTCTACATGATTAAATTTCATTCACAAAAGTTATTTTAAAATAACTTGCATGATTATACTGTAGGGTGACCCACACTAAGTAAACTGTCACATTCAGTTTTAAGTTTTTGTTTGGTACCTATGTAAAATTTATTACTCTTTATAAATATTTCTAATTATTGTTCTTCTTTCCATGTTGTTATGTTATAGTTTGCAGTCACTTACTTCAACATTTGTTGTAGACTAACTTTTCATGTAAACAGTATGAACATTTAACAAGTCCATGATGGAAACTTAAAGAAGTTTATTTTCTCTCTGCCCTACAACGCTGGAAGATTCATCCAATACACAACTCGTAGCACAGTTCAGCACATCTGATGGTTTTCACTCTAATAATTTAGATCTAAGTTCTCTATCTCCTTCTCCTACAGCAGCAAATCTGTTCTTATTTTATTCTTTGTCTTCTCCGTCTCTACTGGCTCCTATGTTCTTTTCTCAACAGACACAGTGCTAAGTCTCTAGCTCTTACTACCTACACTTCTGATATGACTCTTCTCTCAACAGACACAGTGCTAAATCTCTAGCTCTTACTACCTACACTTCTGATATCACTCAGTGCCAGGGTCACCCAGCCAACCTCAGCCTTTTATCAGTCAGTGCCAGGGTCACCCAGCCAACCTCAGCCTTTTATCAGTCAGTGCCAGGGTCACCCAGCCAACAGCAGCCTTTTATCAGTCAGTGCCAGGGTCACCCAGCCAACCTCAGCCTTTTATCAGTCAGTGCCAGGGTCACCCAGCCAACCTCAGCCTTTTATCAGTCAGTGCCAGGGTCACCCAGCCAACAGCAGCCTTTTATCAGTCAGTGCCAGGGTCACCCAGCCAACAGCAGCCTTTTATCAGTCAGTGCCAGGGTCATCCTGAAGAAAGCTGCAGCTGCCAAATAATTCCTGACCAGGCCATTCATCACATTACCCTGCACCATAACCAGGTCCTTGTCAGGACCTCCCCAATCTTCAAGAAGATTTTTCTCAAACTGAATATAACCATTGTTCTGCTTCCTTTATCTTTTCTTGCTAGTTTCATTGTTCTGCTTCTGTTTGTTTTTTTTTTTAATTTGTGTAAAAAGTTGATATTTCTTGGAAGCAATTCATTTTATCTTCAAATTATCTGTAACAAGTGGATACTTACAGCTCTTGGTAAGTAGACAACCATTAGTTTAGTGTTTTAGAGTTATTTTTTTTGGGGGGGAGGAGGGCTACATATTTTGTCTAATTTTCTCAACAGTTATTTTTTCCTACAAAAATATGCATTTCTGGAACCTTTACTCATTTACCTTTTTTTAATGACTATTTAGTATTTTTTAAACATGGAAATATTTTAAATTCAGTTTTTCAATGATACCCTCAATTATCTAAAGACCCGCACATTTTTACTTGGCACGCAACGGTATGTCCGCGTTTTTCCCGCCAGCACGGAAAGAGTTAAGATCATCATGTGCTTTTGTTTTGTCCGAGATCCGAGAAAGCACAAAGATGAGTGTCAATAAAATGTAGTGATTTGTTTGTTCTATTTTATGTCGTATTTTTATGTATGAAAGGTACAATATAGAATAATGAGAGGGAGAGAGGGAGGAAGACAGAACTGAATAGAGAGAGGGAGAGAGATCTTGCAAATTCCCCGTACAGACATGTGGAGCAATGAAAAGATCCGTGGGTGGAAAATACTCGTATAACACGGATGAGTTCAAATGTATTTATAGCCAAGTACAAGGAAAACTATTAAAAGTGTTATAAAAAAAACAAACAATTCTGTTCAAAATAGAAAATAAAGAAACATTTGCCTGCAATAAATTATATAAACATTTTTTAAAGTCTACATGATTAAATTTCATTCACAAAAGTTATTTTAAAATAACTTGCATGATTATACTGTAGGGTGACCCACACTAAGTAAACTGTCACATTCAGTTTTAAGTTTTTGTTTGGTACCTATGTAAAATTTATTACTCTTTATAAATATTTCTAATTATTGTTCTTCTTTCCATGTTGTTATGTTATAGTTTGCAGTCACTTACTTCAACATTTGTTGTAGACTAACTTTTCATGTAAACAGTATGAACATTTAACAAGTCCATGATGGAAACTTAAAGAAGTTTATTTTCTCTCTGCCCTACAACGCTGGAAGATTAATCCAATACACAACTCGTAGCACAGTTCAGCACATCTGATGGTTTTCACTCTAATAATTTAGATCTAAGTTCTCTATCTCCTTCTCCTACAGCAGCAAATCTGTTCTTATTTTATTCTTTGTCTTCTCCGTCTCTACTGGCTCCTATGTTCTTTTCTCAACAGACACAGTGCTAAGTCTCTAGCTCTTACTACCTACACTTCTGATATGACTCTTCTCTCAACAGACACAGTGCTAAATCTCTAGCTCTTACTACCTACACTTCTGATATCACTCTTCTCTCAACAGACACAGTGCTAAATCTCTAGCTCTTACTACCTACACTTCTGATATCACTCTTCATTCAACAGACACAGTGCTAAATCTCTAGCTCTTATGACCTACACTTCTGATATCACTCTTCTCTCAACAGACAGTGCTAAGTCTCTAGATCTGACTACTATCTGCACTTCTGATATCACTCTTCTCTCAAAAGACACAGTGCTAAGTGTCCAGCTCTGACTACTATCTACACTTCTGATATGATTTTCTCTCAACAGACATAGTGCTAAATCTCTAGTTCTTATGACCTACACTTCTGATATGATTCTTCTCAAAAGACACAGTGCTAAGTATCTAGCTCTGACTACTACACTTCTGATATGATTCTTCTCAAAAGACACAGTGCTAGGTCTCCAGCTCTGACTACTACACTTCTGATATGATTCTTCTCAAAAGACACAGTGCTAGTCTCCAGCTCTTACTACCTGCACTTCTGATATGATTCCTCTCTCAACAGACATAGTGCTAAATCTCTAGCTCTGACTACTATCTGCACTTCTGATATGATTCTTCTCAAAAGACACAGTGCTAAATCTCTAGCTCTTACTACTACACTTCTGATATGATTCTTCTCAAAAGACACAGTGCTAATCTCTAGCTCTACTACTATCTACACTTTTGATATGATTCTTCTCAAAAGACACAGTGCTAAGTCTCCAACTCTGACTACTACCTACACTTCTAATATGATTCTTCTCAAAAGACACAGTGCTAGTCTCCAGCTCTTACTACCTGCACTTCTGATATGATTTTCTCTCAACAGACACAGTGTTAAATCTCTAGCTCTGACTACTCTACACTTCTGATATCACTCTTCATTCAACAGACACAGTGCTAAGTCTCTAGCTCTTACTACTACACTTCTGATATGATTCTTCTCAAAAGACACAGTGCTAGGTCTCCAGCTCTGACTACTACCTACACTTCAGATATGACTCTTCTCTCAACAGACAGTGCTAAGTCTCTAGCTCTTACTACTATCTACACTTCTGATATCACTCTTCATTCAACAGACACAGTGCTAATCTCTAGCTCTTACTACTATCTACACTTTTGATATGATTCTTCTCAAAAGACACAGTGCTAGTCTCCAGCTCTTACTACCTACACTTCTAATATGATTCTTCTCAAAAGACACAGTGCTAAATCTCTAGTTCTTATGACCTACACTTCTGATATGATCTTCTCTCAACAGACAGTGCTAAGTCCAGCTCTGACTACTACACTTCTGATATGATTCTTCTCAAAAGACACAGTGCTAAGTCTCTACTCTGACTACTACTACACTTCTGATATGATTCTTCTCAAAAGACACAGTGCTAGTCTCCAGCTCTGACTACTATCTGCACTTCTGATATGATTTTCTCTCAACAGACACAGTGCTAATCTCTAGCTCTGACTACTCTCTACACTTCTGATATACTCTTCTCTCAACAGACACAGTGCTAAATCTCTAGTTCTTATGACCTACACTTCTGATATGATCTTCTCTCAACAGACAGTGCTAAGTCTCTACTCTGACTACTATCTGCACTTCTGATATGATTTTCTCTCAACAGACACAGTGCTAATCTCTAGCTCTTACTACCTACACTTCTGATATGACTCTTCTCTCAACAGACACAGTGCTAAATCTCTAGCTCTTACTACCTACACTTCTGATATCACTCTTCTCTCAACAGACACAGTGCTAAATCTCTAGCTCTTACTACCTACACTTCTGATATCACTCTTCATTCAACAGACACAGTGCTAAATCTCTAGCTCTTATGACCTACACTTCTGATATCACTCTTCTCTCAACAGACACAGTGCTAAGTCTCTAACTCTGACTACTACCTACACTTCTGATATGACTCTTCTCTCAACAGACAGTGCTAAGTCTCTAGCTCTGACTACTCTCTACACTTCTGATATGACTCTTCTCTCAACAGACACAGTGCTAAGTCTCTAGCTCTGACTACTATCTACACTTCTGATATGACTCTTCTCTCAACAGACACAGTGTTAAATCTCTAGCTCTTACTACCTACACTTCTGATATGACTCTTCTCTCAACAGACACAGTGCTAAATCTCTAGCTCTTACTACCTACACTTCTGATATCACTCTTCATTCAACAGACACAGTGCTAAATCTCTAGTTCTTATGACCTACACTTCTGATATCACTCTTCTCTCAACAGACACAGTGCTAAGTCTCTAACTCTGACTACTACCTACACTTCTGATATGACTCTTCTCTCAACAGACAGTGCTAAGTCTCTAGCTCTGACTACTATCTACACTTCTGATATGACTCTTCTCTCAACAGACACAGTGCTAAGTCTCTAGCTCTGACTACTATCTACACTTCTGATATGACTCTTCTCTCAACAGACACAGTGCTAAGTCTCTAGCTCTGACTACTATCTACACTTCTGATATGACTCTTCTCTCAACAGACACAGTGCTAAATCTCTAGCTCTTACTACCTACATTTCTGATATCACTCTTCTCTCAACAGACAAAGTGCTAAGTCTCTAGCTCTTACTACCTACACTTCTGATATGATTCTTCTCTCAACAGACACAGTGTTAAATCTCTAGCTCTTACTACCTACACTTCTGATATCACTCTTCTCTCAACAGACACAGTGCTAAATCTCTAGCTCTTACTACCTACACTTCTGATATCACTCTTCATTCAACAGACACAGTGCTAAATCTCTAGCTCTTATGACCTACACTTCTGATATCACTCTTCTCTCAACAGACACAGTGCTAAGTCTCTAACTCTGACTACTACCTACACTTCTGATATGACTCTTCTCTCAACAGACACAGTGCTAAGTCTCTAGCTCTGACTACTATCTACACTTTTGATATGATTCTTCTCTCAACAGAAACAGTGCTAAGTGTCCAGCTCTGACTACTATCTACACTTCTGATATGATTCTTCTCAAAAGACACAGTGCTAAGTCTCTAGCTCTTACTACTATCTACACTTTTGATATGATTCTTCTCTCAACAGACACAGTGCTAAGTCTCCAGCTCTGACTACTATCTGCACTTCTGATATGATTCTTCTCTCAACAGACACAGTGCTAAGTCTCCAGCTCTGACTACTATCTACACTTCTGATATGATTCTTCTCTCAACAGACACAGTGCTAATTCTCTAACTCTGACTACTACCTACACTTCTGATATGATTCTTCTCTCAACAGACACAGTGCTAAGTCTCTAACTCTGACTACTACCTACACTTCTGATATGATTCTTCTCTCAACAGACACAGTGCTACGTCTCTAGCTCTGACTACTATCTGCACTTCTGATATGATTCTTCTCAACAGACACAGTGCTAAGTCTCTAACTCTGACTACTACCTACACTTCTGATATGACTCTTCTCTCAACAGACACAGTGCTAAGTCTCTAGCTCTGACTACTATCTACACTTCTGATATGATCTTCTCTCAACAGACACAGTGCTAATCTCTAGCTCTGACTACTACACTTCTGATATGACTCTTCTCTCAACAGACACAGTGCTAGGTCTCTAGCTCTGACTACTACCTACACTTCTGATATGACTCTTCTCTCAACAGACACAGTGCTAAGTCTCTAGCTCTGACTACTATCTACACTTCTGATATGATTCTTCTCAAAAGACACAGTGCTAAGTCTCCATCTCTTTCTACCTACACTTCTGATATGATTCTTCTCTCAACAGACACAGTGCTAAGTCTCCAGCTCTGACTACTATCTACACTTCTGATATGACTTCTCTCAACAGACACAGTGTTAAATCTCTAGCTCTGACTACTACACTTCTGATATGACTTCTCTCAACAGACATAGTGCTAAATCTCTAGCTCTTACTACCTGCACTTCTGATATCACTCTTCTCTCAACAGACACAGTGCTAAATCTCTAGCTCTTACTACCTACACTTCTGATATGACTCTTCTCTCAACAGACACAGTGCTAAGTCTCTAGCTCTGACTACTATCTACACTTCAGATATGACTCTTCTCTCAACAGACACAGTGCTAAATCTCTAGCTCTACTACCTACACTTCTGATATGACTCTTCTCTCAACAGACACAGTGCTAAATCTCTAGCTCTGACTACCTACACTTCTGATATGACTCTTCTCTCAACAGACACAGTGCTAAGTCTCTAGCTCTACTTACTACCTACACTTCTGATATGACTCTTCTCTCAACAGACACAGTGCTAAATCTCTAGCTCTTACTACCTACACTTCTGATATGATCTTCTCTCAACAGACACAGTGCTAAATCTCTAGCTCTTACTACCTACATTCTGATATCACTCTTCATTCAACAGACACAGTGCTAAATCTCTAGCTCTTATGACCTACACTTCTGATATCACTCTTCTCTCAACAGACACAGTGCTAAGTCTCTACTCTGACTACTACCTACACTTCTGATATGATTCTTCTCTCAACAGACAGTGCTAAGTCTCTAGCTCTGACTACTATCTACACTTCTGATATGACTCTTCTCTCAACAGACACAGTGCTAAGTCTCTAGCTCTGACTACTATCTACACTTCTGATATGACTCTTCTCTCAACAGACACAGTGCTAAGTCTCTAGCTCTGACTACTATCTACACTTCTGATATGATTCTTCTCTCAATAGACACAGTGCTAAGTCTCTAACTCTGACTACTACCTACACTTCTGATATGATTCTTCTCAACAGACACAGTGCTAAGTCTCTAGCTCTGACTACCTACACTTCTGATATGATTCTTCTCAACAGACACAGTGCTAAGTCTCTAACTCTGACTACTACCTACACTTCTGATATGATTCTTCTCTCAACAGACACAGTGCTAAATCTCTAACTCTGACTACCTACACTTCTGATATGATTCTTCTCAACAGACACAGTGCTAAGTCTCTAACTCTGACTACTACCTACACTTCTGATATGATTCTTCTCTCAACAGACACAGTGCTAAGTCTCTAGCTCTGACTACTACCTACACTTCTGATATGACTCTTCTCTCAACAGACACAGTGCTAAGTCTCTAGCTCTGACTACTACCTACACTTCTGATATGACTCTTCTCTCAACAGACACAGTGCTAAGTCTCTAGCTCTGACTACTACCTACACTTCTGATATGATTCTTCTCTCAACAGACACAGTGCTAAGTCTCTAACTCTGACTACTACCTACACTTCTGATATGATTCTTCTCTCAACAGACACAGTGCTAAGTCTCCAGCTCTGACTACTACCTACACTTCTAATATGATTCTTCTCAAAAGACACAGTGCTAAGTCTCTAGCTCTGACTACTACCTACACTTCTGATATGATTCTTCTCTCAACAGACACAGTGCTAAGTCTCTAACTCTGACTACTACCTACACTTCTGATATGATTCTTCTCTCAACAAACACAGTGCTAAGTCTCTAACTCTGACTACTACCTACACTTCTGATATGACTCTTCTCTCAACAGACACAGTGCTAAGTCTCTAACTCTGACTACTACCTACACTTCTGATATGATTCTTCTCTCAACAGACACAGTGCTAAGTCTCTAACTCTGACTACTACCTACACTTCTGATATGATTCTTCTCTCAACAGACACAGTGCTAAGTCTCTAACTCTGACTACCTACACTTCTGATATGACTCTTCTCTCAACAGACACAGTGCTAAGTCTCTAGCTCTGACTACTACCTACACTTCTGATATGATTCTTCTCTCAACAGACACAGTGCTAAGTCTCCAGCTCTGACTACTACCTACACTTCTGATATGATTCTTCTCTCAACAGACACAGTGCTAAGTCTCTAGCTCTGACTACTACCTACACTTCTGATATGACTCTTCTCTCAACAGACATAGTGCTAAGTCTCTAGCTCTGACTACTACCTACACTTCTGATATGATTCTTCTCTCAACAGACACAGTGCTAAGTCTCTAGCTCTGACTACTACCTACACTTCTGATATGATTCTTGAGTATTTCTGCTTAGGTACTGCTCATGGACATTTTAACCTTTGTTCTCTTCCATATCTCCCGAACTAATGTCTTTTCTGCTTCAATTCTTCTAACAACTACTCCGTGCACTGCTTCTCTAACAGCTGTTCATGATTACAGTTTTTCTAACAAGAGTTCTTGACTATGTTTTTCTAATAGGTGTCCTTGACCACTTTTTCTATAACAAGTGTCTTTATAATAAACTAAGATTCTGAACTATCATTATGATGACCAAAGAAGATGCTCTTTGATCAACACATCACGATTTGCCTCCCAGATAATATGAATTTCAATGAATCAAGTCTCTGCACAAGTTACAGATTCCATTTAATTCCGTCTTGTAATAGTTTAGATGTAATAGTTGGTAACATTACATGGACTAGTAATTGTATCTCCTTGGTTCATCACAGAATCACCTGAACAATGTTTCATAACAACAGATCTATCATATTCTAGATGCAGCACTTCATCAATGTTCTCAACTTCAAAATACTCTACACGTGATACAAGAACCATTCTATGCTCCGTACTATATTAGATCTGCATGTGCTCAACTGCTCGTCTGAATCACTTTATACAAAGTTTCAAATCTTCATAATCACTTGAAGCACATGTTCAGTCTGTCCTAAAACTGCATTTCATGAGTATATATTTTGTCTTCTGTGTGTCTTCTACTACTTCTTGTCTTCTCTGTCTTTTCTCATTGTCGCCCTGGTTTTCTGCATTCCCTCAATCTCCTCACTGTCTTCTACTTCTTCTTGTCTTCTCTGTCTTTTCTC
>CM019693.1:55034423-55052103 GCA_009760885.1 Achatina immaculata
GTGTGTGTCTCTGTGTCCATGTATGTGTGTGCCTGTGTGTGTCCTTGCGTGTCTCTGCGTGTATTTGTATATGTCTGTGTGACTGTGTTTTTCATTTTGTCTGTTAGTGTGTCTGTCTGTGTGTGCCTGTCTGTATCTGTCTGCCTGCCTGTATGTGGCTGTCTATATTTGTCTGTGAGTGTTTGTCTGTGTATTTCTGTCTATGTGTATTTATGTTTGGCTGTGTGTGTCAATGTCTGTCTGAGTCTCTGTTTGGCTGTGTGTCTAAGTCTCTGTGTCTGTCTGTGTGTCTCTGAGTCTCTGTATGTCTATGTCTATGTGTCTTTGGTCTGTGTCTGTGTATATGTGTATGTATGTTCTTCTGTTTGTGTCTTTGTGTCTGTGTCTTTGTGTCTGTGTCAATGAGTATGTGTCTCTGTCTGTGTACCTATATTCCTGTGTCTCTGTGTCTACGTCTGTCTGTGTGTGAGTCTGCATGTCTCTTTCTGTGGTGACTGATTGACTTTGTCTCTGTGTTTCTATATCTCTCTGTATTTATCTGTGTCTCTGTTTTTGTCTGTGTCTGTGTATGTCTCTGTCTGTGTCAGTGTGTGTCTCTCTGTTTCTGTGTGTGTCTCTGTGCCTGCATGTTTCTCTGTCTCTCTATGTGTCTCCATGCGTATCTCTGTGTGTGTTTATGTCTCATAGTGTATGTTTGTCTTTGTCTGTGTTTGCCTTTGTCTGTGTCTATGTGTTTGTCTTTGTCTGTGTATGTGTGTGTTTGTCTTTGCCTGTGTCTATGTCTGTGTGTCTCTCTGTACATGTTTCTACTTGTCTCTGTGTGTTTATCTGTATGGGTCTCTGTGTTTGCCTCTTTATGCGTCTGTGTGTGTGTGTTTGTGTGCTACTGTGTCTCTATGTGAGCATGTGTGTCTCCATGTGTTTATGTTTGTGATTGTGCATGTGCCTCTTTGTGTGTGTGTGTGTGTCTGTTTGTGTGTGTCTGTGATTGTGTCTGTATGTGTGTCTGTGTTTGTCCTCGTGTATATTTGTGTTTCTCTGTGTCAATGTGTGTCTATGTGTGTGTCTCTGTGTTTCTATATGTGTCTGTGTGTGTTTGTTTCTCTGTGTTTGTCTCTGTGTTTCTGTGTGTGTGTGTCTGTCTGTGGCTGTCTAAGTGTGTCTCTAGGTCTCTGTGTTTGTATATGTCTGCTTGTGTCTGTGTCTCTGTTTCTGTGTGTCTTTGGTCTGTGTACATGTATATGTGTTTCCATGTCTGTATGTCTATGCTTCTGTTTGTCTGTGTCCATGTCTGTGAGTCTGTGTATCTCTGTTTGTGTGCCTGTATTCCTGTGTCTGTGTGTCTATGTCTGTTTCTCTGTCTGTGCGTCTGCATGTCTCTTTCTGTGCTGCCTAAGTAACTCTCTCTGTGTGTTAGTATTTCTTTGTATCTCTCTGTCTTTAGCTGTGTCGCTGTATGTGTCTCTGTCTGTGCCTGTGTATGTCTCTCTCTCTGTGCATGTGTGTGTCTCTGTGTCTCTGTGTGTATTTGTATGCATCTGAGTCTATGTCTGTGTATGATTTTCTATTTGTCTGTGTGTGATTCTGTGTACGTCTGTGTGTGTCTTTCTTTGTCTCCATGTGTCCATGTGTGTCTTCGTATAACGGTGCTGTGACCAGGATAGTATAGTATTATACTTTGTGTATCTTACATTTCTATTTATGAATAGTTCCATATTATAGAATTGAAGCACAAAGATGCTCCTTGATTAACACATCACAGGTTTCACAAATATTACACTTGACTAAATCAGAGCAGAGGAAGTCCGATGAAATGTTCCTCCATTATTTAATTCTGATTAATAAGATCATTATGCATTGTAAACTACATCACTTGAATAGAAACAATCATTTGTTAACAATATCAAACTCTATCATATTCTACATGCAGCATTTCTCAATTTCTCAAATTCACAATATTCTACACTTGATTGGAGAAAATTTCCTGTCTCAGTAATATATCACATCTACAACACGTGGCCCCTTGAGGAACTTTGCCTCCCTGCCCCTTGAGGAACTTTGCCTCCCTACCAGCACTCCTGAAGGCCTCTCGGTTGTGAGCAAGATGACCTGCTGCTGATGCATCCATTTTCAGATCATCAACGATGTCTTGCAGCCATCTTTGCCTTGATCTTTCTCTCTTTCTTTTTCCCCACTATGCACTCTTCAAAGTTTTCTCAAGATTATCACGACGTTTAATGTGTCCAAAATATTTAAGTTTTCTCTCTTTAATCCTCTTTACTAGCCAGCCTTCTTCAATATTAAGTTCTTGTAGTATAGATATATTTGTTCTTTTTTGTGTCCATGATATTTGAAGAACTCTTCTGTAGCATTTACATTCAAAGGCATGTATGTGTTTCTCAGCTGTTTTGTTAAGTGTCCAGGTCTCACAGACATATGTTGCGATGGGAAAGATGCATGCCCTTAAAAATCTTATTTTTGTAGTTCTGTCTGTTTCTCTCCACAGATTCTTTAGTTGTTTTACTTTCTGAAGAGCGGTAGATGTCCTCCTTTTAATTTCTCTCATTGTATCTCCATTATTAGTTAGCAGTGATCCAAGATATTCAAAACTCTCCACTTCTTCCAGTTTTTCCTCATTGATGCATATATTAGCTGTCTTGTTTGTTTTGTCAGTTGTCATCAATTCAGTTTTCTTCACATTAAGATAGAGGTTTTGCTTTTCACTATTCTTACGGACTGACATAATTAGTTTTTCATTCCTTTTTGTGTTGTGGACTGTAATACTGTGTCATCAGCATATCTAATCTCTGGTATTTCATAACCTCCAATTTTATGGAATCGTAATATTCTTTGTCTACATCTTCTCTAACATTCCTCATTATATTTTCAGTATACAAATTAAATAAGGAAGGTGACAATATGCACCCCTGACGGACCCCTTGTTTTATGTCAAACCAAGTTGTTGTTTCACCATTTATTCTTACTGCTGCTTGTTGGTCTAGATACAGCAGTGATGTTAATTGTATCAAATGTGTTGGAAATCCCATTTTTTCCATTATGTCCCACAGTTTCTGGTGCTGTACGCAATCAAATGCCTTTCTCTCTCTCTCTCTCTCTCTCTCTCTCTCTCTCTGAACCTTAAGTGCCCAGGGCACATGGGGCTTCCGCAAGGGTTTTCCACAAATGCCTGTCCTTCGCCTTTTTTTCTGCTCTTGCCCAGGTGAGCCCTCTATTGCTTAACATCCTTTCTGTTGTTCTTCTCCATGTCTCTTTTGGTCTACCCCTACTTCTGTTCCCCTGTAGTATCCATCTTAGTGCTATTTTTGGTAGTGAGTTGTCAGTCATTCGGAGCATATGTCCCAACCATCGCCAGCGTCTTTCCTCAATAATTGTTGTCAGTGGCTTCATCTGCATTTCTGCCAATAACATGTGATCTCTTGATCCTCTTCCTTGCCTGAAACCAGCTTGGACCATATTGACTTCTTTTTCTATTTTCTTTCGAAGTCTACCCACTATGGTTTTTAACAGAATTTTACTGGCATGACTAATCAGGGCAACAGTTCTGTAGTTGGTGCATAATTTCAGGTTACCCTTTTTTAGCAGTGGTATGAATACAGTTCTTTTCCATTCTTTTGGCTAAATACCTGAATGCCATATCTTTTTACATAGTGCATGATAGATTGTTGCACATTCCTTTCCTACTGCTTTTATAAATTCAGCTGTTATCTCATCACATCCTGGTGATTTACCATTTTTCAGATTCTTTATTGCCCATAAAACTTCTTCTATTGTCGGTTCGGGTTCTTTCTCCTCCAATAATAATTCACACTGTTGATTTCTGCTTTCACAGTCAGTTGTTTCATACATTCATCTGCAATATTCCTTCCATCTTTCTAGAATTTCCTCTGTCTCTGTCAAGGTATTCCTCATCTTGTCACAAATTACATTTAGCTTAGGTGTGACATTTATCATCAGGTCTTCATTTCTTTAAACATTTCACTATCACTTCCACACTTCTGATGTCCTCCTATTCTTTCATAACAATCTTGCATGTATTGTTTTTGGTCTTTTCTTAGTTTCTTCATACTTCTTTTGTTAAAGATGTATATTTCTTTTTATTGTTGTTTGTCACTTTCATTTGAGTCTTCACTACTCTACGTTGTTTTATCAGTTCTAGTGTGCCTGCTGTAATCCATCTATTCTTGTGTATTGTCTATACTGGAACACCACGTCTTTAGCTGTTGTTATTAAAATATCTCTGCCCTGTGTAGCCAAATCATCTGGTGTCATCTCCTTCTGTACAACCATCAGGATTTTGAAATGGTTCTTCACTTCTATACTGTATTGTTCTGGCACTTTTGTAAGATCAAAGCGGAGTGGTCTTGATCCCGTAACTGTAATTTTTATCTTTATCTTTATGTCTATGTCTGCTATTAACAACTTATGGTCTGTGTCACAGTCAGCACCTTGTAAAGTTTTTGCACTAAAATGTAATCTATTTGATTCTTGATTTTACCATCAGGTGATGACCATGTGTAAAGTCTTCTTGGATGTTGTTTAAAAAGTGTGTTAGCAATCGTTAGCTAATTTTCCATGCAAAAAGCCATTAGATTGTCACCTGCCTCATTTCTATGTCCTATGGTAAATTTCCTACAACGTGTCCTCCATCTTCTGTTCTTTCTGTACCAATCTTTGCATTAAAATGCCCCATTATTAATACAATATCATTTTTCCGTACCTGGTCTATCGTCATTTGCAGTGTGTTATAAAAGTCTCACAAAAAAGAACAAATATATCTATACTACAAGAACTTAATATTGAAGAAGGTTGGCTAGTAAAGAGGATTAAACAGAGAAAATTTTAATATTTTGGACACGTGAAACGTCATGATAATCTACAGAAGACCGTCTTGGAAGGGTATATAATGGGAAAAAGAAAGAGAGGAAGACCAAGGCGAAGATGGCTGCAAGACATCGTTGAGGATCTGCAAATGGATGCATCAGCAGCAGGCCATCTTGCTCACAACCAAGAGGCCTACAGGAGAGCTGTTTGGGAGGCAAAGTTCCGCAAAGGACACACAAATGAATGAATATAAAAGTCTTCTACTTCCTCTTCTTCTGCTGCTGATGTAGGTGCATATGTCTGGATAATTGTTACATTTCTAGGAGGTTCTTCTCTGATTTCTTCTAACGATCTTCCTTGGTCGTCTCTCAATTTCAGTGTACCAACAAGCAAAGTCTACTTGCTTCTTCTCTGGACTTCTGTACATATCTCTTATCTGTTGGCTTCTCGGCTGTTCTGGTTGGACCTTCTTTCTTCCTCTTGTATTCCCTTACTTCTTCATCCTACTTGGTTTTCTGATTGTTCTTCCGTCTTCAGCCCCCCCCCCCCTCCTCAGTCTCCTCTCTCCAGGACTTCCGTACCTCTTCGTCCTCTCCTGCCTCTCCTGTACTTCCATGCTTCTTGGTCCTTCTCTTTGTTCCTCCTGTCTCTCTGCTCTCCTTTTTATCTTCAAGTGCAGCTTGATGGATTAACCAATAAGTATTTTGGCTCCATCCTTCAGATGTCCACTGGTTCCAATGAGCATTCTGATTGTCCGTCATTCAAACTGCTCCATGACTTATCTCTCGTAAGTCAACTGTCCAATAGGCCATGCTTCTAAATATTTAATTGGTCAGCTGGCCGAGTTGGTCACTCCTTTATTTAAAAACCATGCACAATCGCGTCCTAACGCGTGTCAGTCTGTGTCAGTTTCGTCTATACAATTGTTATTTACCTAAGTCATTATCTTGCTATTTCATGTCGGATGTTTTATTGTGTTCTCGCTTTTTCTATTCGTCTTTTCTATTTTGTTTACACGTGTCAATGTCCAGTCACTGATTTCAGGCATCTTTTCTTTGTATTTCCTATATCTCAGCATCACTGAGTCTCGTCTTTTTCTATTCAATGTTTCCACTGCTTACTTTTGTCCGCATCTTGTTCTAGTGTCATGGAAGTTCTATACCTTTCTCTTCCTTTCCTATCCACTTTTCTCTGTTGCTATTTGATGTTATTATTTTGTTTACAGTATATTTTCATAATCATATTCATTAATAATAATAATAACTATAATCATTACTTACAAGGCCATGCTACAAACTTCCCCGTGTTTTAGTCATATTGTTAACATTATGACTATAAAAAAAACTACGAAAGTGCTTTGTATGCAATAGACTACCAAAATATGTTTCTTTCTGATGAAAAATACCCCCAAAAAAAAATCACTTTTCCGTCACCTCCCCTTGTTTTTAGCCAGAATGTTAACTGTATACAATATGGACTACTTTGTCTAAATACATGTTAATGAAATTCTGTCATAATCATAATCATCACAGAAAAAACCATATAGCACAATTTTTTACATCGTCTTCAAAAATTTGCCCACAAACCATTAATTCACTCCTCTTCTTTAGATGATACATATTCCGCATCAAAGTGTCTTCACATACACACTCAAGAAAAAGAAAAAAAAACATGCATTCTTTCAAGCGATAAAGAATAATGTCATAACATTTGAGGCCCAACCTCAAAACAAATCACTTCATTGACCTTGTGATGAATTTACATTGGCTAACCTCCCAATTCTCATCTCCAGTGGTAACAATGGATATAACATATACCTTCTATAACACATACTCAGTGTTAAAAATGTAATATACCGCCTCCTTGAAAATCATACTATCATCATACTCTCAACGCATTTTCTTCCACTGACTGACATTATCTCTCCCCCAAGTCTTCAATTATCCATGATAATTCTGGGGTCTCCATCTCTCTATGCCAATCTTGCTAGTGCTGAGGATGCCCTCATATTGTTACTCCCAGCACAACCTTGTCGGTTACACTAACCAATATGGCAAAACTCAAGTATTCCACTCTAATGTATCTACTATACGCCAAAGTTTGTCTCAATATCCCAAAAACTGGAATCATCATCATCATCGTCGTCGTCGTCGTCGCCGTCGTCGTCGTCGTCGTCATCGTCATCATCATCATCATCATCATCATCATCGAGAAAAAATACCTAATTAATACCTGGTATAACACTGACATTCACAGTTTTAGAGCAATACAATAGTAGTAATACAAAAAAATTACATCCAATCGAAACATATTAGTCTCGTCTTTCATAAACATAAAAGAACTTAAGCCACATTATCCTCCAAATGTGTATATATGTATGTACATATAAACTGAAACCATTGATCCGAAACAATAATAGCAACCTCTGAACTGTGCCTTCGTGAACAATCTATCAGCATTTATAAGATGGAAAGATAATGAACCCTTATGGTAAACAAAATGAAAGTATACACCATCTGTTGATTCTTCCCATCAGGAAAAAAAATTTTTATGATAACTCTACTCCTTCGGTTTTTCTCTGTTATAGCTCTATTTTGACATGTACTTTGATCAGTACATTTCTCATTTTTAAAATCGGCCATAGCTCTGAATACCTCAAATCATTTAACATCCGATCTATGGTAGCTATGATTAATTTTTTCCCTCATTTGTATATTAACTACTGCTGATTATTTATACATTTTTGAAAAATGTTGAGTGGTCATGTCTAGCATACCTGAATACACAAATCTTTTCACCACTCTATTGATGTCTACGTCATCTGGGATAGTAATTTCCTTTTTCTGGACTAAATTACAACGTTGTACCTTGTAACTCACTCTATGCTCATATTTATTTTGCCATATACTCAACCATTTTTGTAATTTTGGGTCATGTGACACGAGATCATCTAAAAAAATCTGTTACATATTCTCCTCCCTGTTCTGTGTCAAATACTGGATAACACTAACACACATTTTTGATCACAGAGGATCTTATGACCAGCATATTTGAAAAGATCAATAACAAAAGTTCTGAGTTATTTATAACCTGGTATGTCATCATCATCTGAGGATAACAAAATTTCATCAGAGTAATGAGTTTTAGATGAAACACCTCATTTTCTTTGTGAGTTACCCTGTCTGTTTATCTGCCTATCTACCTGCCTAAATTTCTGTTCTCGGTTTACAAAATGTTCATTGACTTGACTGGTTCTTTGTGGTACCTGATGAGTTTTACTATCTTGACCTTTACTCTTCTTCATTAATTGTTGTTTGATTGCTTCCACCCTTCTTACCGGTTGTGTACTTGAATCTGTCCTGCCCAACAAGTTATCCTGTGTACTAGTATTACTGTCTCTTACTACTGTTATATCGGTGTTGGTTTGTTCATCTTTGTGTGCACACCGCCATTGCGTAGCTACATCATTAAACACTAACCTTTCTGTTCCTAAACAAACATCATATGTTTCTGTGGTTACAGTGGTTGTGATTGCATCTTTTGTCTGTATTAAACATTTTTCCTTCATTTTAGTACCTACATCAACTGTGTTTGTATTTCTTCTAACCGAATCTGTATCTGTCATTGAGGTATGGGTGTCTCTGGTCAAAGTGTCTGTGTTTGTTGACCTATCTCTTTTGTCCTTAACTGTCTGGCTAACAGCCTCCACTAGATCTTTTTAGTTTTGTTCATCTTTGTTTCATGTATTTATTCCTTTGTCTTTGATGTCGTACTCACTACAGCATTTATTTCTCTCTTGACTTTCCTATCAAACATTTCGTTATTTTGTGGCATATATCTGCTGTTATTTCCTTTAAAAGAATTGTGCTGGTATTTATCTTCGTACTTTGTGTCGTTGTAGGCTGTTTGTTTTGATAACTCATGTCTGTATAGTGTCCCTGGTTTTGATATTTGTTTCTTCTTCCATGTTTCTCATTTCTATTTTAAAAAAATTTGGTGTCTGTCTAAAGTCTGCTCTATGTTAAAAACTGCAATATGTTCTCATATTTCTTTCCTGTCTCCACTCTCTATCTAACCTTCTCTCCTCAGATATCTGATCTCCCATTTTAGTACATCTTTCAGGTGTTTCTGCAATCTGTTGTGTCATTTTCTCTAACATTCTCTCTGAAAAATCTCTGTATTATTCTTACTCCATGAAATAATCAATAATTTCTAGCGAAAAAATATACTAACAAAGCAGTATAAATCAAACAAACATACACTGTAATTACAATAATAATCTAACTAATACATAACATAACTGTCTCTTGTTCTTGTTCACTGTCCCTCCATCGTTGATGTTGTCGCTCTTTGCGAATGTCTAATTAATGTTCTCTGTATACCACCATTATTAAACAAACAATTGTTCTTTGTCTAAATCACCTCAATTCATTCTAGCACGTGATCGTCTGTACTTCGCCTTGTCCTATCTTCGTTGATTTCGTTGTTAATGTTGGTAATGTCTGAATTCTGAATACCACCACCGTTAGAAAGATAAAATGTTCTATGTCTGTCTAAAACACAAAAAGTTTGGTTATAACATCAGCACGTGATATTTAGTACTTGGCTTTGTGTTCGCTTTTACACCAGGTCGTCTCTTCCCGAATTTCGGAAATAGGCAAAGCCACCATTATAACACTGTCATAGTGTGAATTATATATTTTTTAATAGTTCCATATTATAGAATTGAAGCTTAAAGATGATCTTTGATTAACACAGGTTTCACAAAACATTACCACTTCACTAAATCTAGAGCAAGTCCAATGAAATGTTCCTCCATTATTTAATTCTTACAAATAAGTTCAAGATGCATAGTTGATAACATCACTTGAATCACTTAATCATTTGTTCACAAAATCCAACTCTATCATATTCTACCATATTCTACACACAGCATTTCGGCAATGTCCACAACTTCACAATATTCTACACTTGATACGAGGACAATTCTAAACTCTGTACTATATTCGATCTGAAACACGTGATCCACTAGTTTCTCATCTAAACCAACAGTACTCCAATTTTCAAAAGTGTCAATTCTTCTTAATAACTTGAAAACCATCTTCAGTCTAACACTACTTCTGATTTTATATTGTTTTGTCCTCTTTCTTCTCTTGTCTGTCTTCTGATGGTTTTCCTCGGCCGTCTCTCAATCGCAGTGTACTAACGAGCAAAGTCTACTTGACTCTTCTCTGGACTTCTGTTCTTATCTCTCATCTGATGGCTTCTTGGCTGTTCTGGTCGGACCTTCTTTCTTCCTCTTGTATTCCCTTACTTCTTCGTCCTACTTGGTTTTCTGATTGTCTGTTCTTCCATCTTCGGGCCCCTTCTCAATCTCCTCTCTCCAGGATTTCTGTACCTCTTCATCCTTCTCTTTGTTCCTCTTGTCTCTGCTCTCCTTTTTATCTTCAAGTCCAGCTTGATGGATTAACCAATAAGTATTTTGGCTCCACCCTTCAGATGTCCACTGGTTCCCATGAGCGTTCTGATTGTATGTCATTCAAACTGCCTCGTAATTTATCACCCGGAAGTCCTATAGGCGATGCCTCTAAATATTTAATTGGTCAGCTGGCCGAGTTGGTCACTCCTTTATTTAAAAACCGTGTGCAATAGCATCATAAAAGTGTCTCAACGCTTGTAAGTCTGTGTCAGTTTCATCTATACAATTGTTATTTACCTAAGTCATTATCTTGCTCTTTCATGTCAGAGGTTTTATTGTGTCCTCGCTTTTAATTGGTTCTGCCTTTTCTATTCGTCATTTCTATTTTGTTTACACGCGTCAACGTCCAGTCACGGCTTTGTTACTACTGGACCATCCTACTTTCTAGCGTCCTTCCTTTGTATTATCTAAATCTCGGAGTCACTGAGTCTCACCATTTTCTATTCACTGTTTCCACTGTTTACTTTTGTCCGCGTCTTGTTCCAGTGTCATGGAAGTTCTATATCTTTCTCTTCCTTTCCTATCCACTTTTCTCTGTCTGTGTATGTGTATGTGTTCGTGTGTCTGTGTCTGTGGCTCTGTTTGTCTGTGTCTATGTGTGTGCCTGTATTCCTGTGTCTATGTGTGTCAGTGTATTTGTCTGTGTGTCTGTGTATGTGTCTGGGTATGTTTTCCTGTGTGTCTGTCTGTGTGTGTATATGTCTATGTGTGTCAGTGTATTTGTCTGTGTGTGTCTGTGTCTGTGTGTGTTTGTGTGTCTGTGTTTCTGTGTGTGTCTGTGTGTCTGTGTTTCTGTGTGTCTGTGTCTGTATGTCTGTGTCTGTATGCCTGTGTCTGTCTGTGTGTCTACGTGTCTCTTTATGTAGTGTATGATTGAGTATCTCTGTGTTTGTGATTCTCTGTCAGTATCTCTGTCTTTAGCTGTGTCTCTGTCGGTGACTGCTTGTCTGTCTGTGTGTGTCTCTGTCTCTATCGATGCATCTCCATGCATGTTTGTATTTTTCTTAGTACGTTTCTGTGTATGTGTCTGGGTATGTTTTCCTGTGTGTCTGTCTGTCTATGTGATTCCATGTATATCTGTGTGTGCATTGTATGTGTCTCTGTGTGTCCGGGTGTGGATGTGTGTGTTTATGTGTACGTGTGTTTGTTTTTGTCGTTGTGTGTGCCTGAATGTCTCCGCATACGTCTCTTTATGTGTCTGTGTTTGTCTCTGAGTGTGTTCGTTTCTGTATTTTTTGTGTTTCATTGTGTGTCTGTGTTTCTGTGTGTGTCTGTGTATGGGTTTCTGTGTGTGTCTCTGTGTACGTCTGTGTCTGTGTGTGTATATGTCTATGTGTGTCTCTGCATGTCTCTGTCTGTGTATGTTTGTGTGTGTCTGTGTGTGTTTGTATGTTTGTCTGTGTATCTCTATGCGTGTATGTGTGTCTCTCTGTGTTTCATTGGTATGTGTGTGTCTGTTTTGGTCTATGTGTGTCTGTGTGTGCTTTGTTTTTCTGTGTGCCTGTGGTGTGTGTCTATGTGTGTATGTTTGTGTGTGTGTTTCTATGTTTGTGCATCTGTGTTTGTATGTTTCTGTGTATGTATCAATGTGTGGTCTGTGTGTTGATTGTGTATGTGCCTGATTTTGTCTGGGTGTGTGTCTATCTCACTGTGTGTCCATGTCTGTGTCTCTGTTTTTGTCTGTGTGTGTCTGAGTATCTCTGTGTTTTTGTTTCTTTGTCTGTGTGTCTGTGTGCTTGCGTGTGTATATTTGCGTTTGTCTCTCTTTGTGTGTCTCTGTCAGTCTATATGTGTGTCTCTGTGTGTATCTCTGCGTGTGTGTCTTTCATTTCTGTTTGTCTCTGTGTGTGACTTTGTATGTGTATGTGTGTATCACTGTGTTTCTGTGTGTCTCTGCGTGTCTGTCTCTCTGCATGTGGCTGTAAATGTGTCTGTGTGTATCTGGTTGTGTATCTGTGTGTCTATAGTGTCTATATTTGTATCTGTGCATTTCTGAATCTCTGTGTCTGTTTGTGTCTGTGTCTATGTGTGTCTGTGTCTGTATGCCTGTGTCTGTCTGTGTGTCTGTGTATTTCTGTCTGTGTCTCTGTGTCTGTATGTCTGTGTCTGTGTCTGTGTGTCTGCGTCTGTATATATGTATCTGTGCATATGTGTCTATGTTTGTCTGTGCCTTTGTTTTTGTGTCTTTCTGTCTGTGACTGTGTGCCTGTATTCCTATGTCTCTGTGTCTGTATGTCTGTGTCTGTATGCCTGTGTCTGTCTGTGTGTCTACGTGTCTCTTTATGTAGTGTATGATTGAGTATCTCTGTGTTTGTGATTCTCTGTCAGTATCTCTGTCTTTAGCTGTGTCTCTGTCTGTGACTGCTTGTCTGTCTGTGTGTGTCTCTGTCTCTATCGATGCATCTCCATGCATGTTTGTATTTTTCTTAGTACGTTTCTGTGTATGTGTCTGGGTATGTTTTCCTGTGTGTCTGTCTGTCTATGTGATTCCATGTATATCTGTGTGTGCATTGTATGTGTCTCTGTGTGTCCGGGTGTGGATGTGTGTGTTTATGTGTACGTGTGTTTGTTTTTGTCGTTGTGTGTGCCTGAATGTCTCCGCATACGTCTCTTTATGTGTCTGTGTTTGTCTCTGAGTGTGTTCGTTTCTGTATTTTTTGTGTTTCATTGTGTGTCTGTGTTTCTGTGTGTGTCTGTGTATGGGTTTCTGTGTGTGTCTCTGTGTACGTCTGTGTCTGTGTGTGTATATGTCTATGTGTGTCTCTGCATGTCTCTGTCTGTGTATGTTTGTGTGTGTCTGTGTGTGTTTGTATGTTTGTCTGTGTATCTCTATGCGTGTATGTGTCTCTCTGTGTTTCATTGGTATGTGTGTGTCTGTTTTGGTCTATGTGTGTCTGTGTGTGCTTTGTTTTTCTGTGTGCCTGTGGTGTGTGTCTATGTGTGTATGTTTGTGTGTGTGTTTCTATGTTTGTGCATCTGTGTTTGTATGTTTCTGTGTATGTATCAATGTGTGGTCTGTGTGTTGATTGTGTATGTGCCTGATTTTGTCTGGGTGTGTGTCTATCTCACTGTGTGTCCATGTCTGTGTCTCTGTTTTTGTCTGTGTGTGTCTCTGTGTTTTTGTTTCTTTGTCTGTGTGTCTGTGTGCTTGCGTGTGTATATTTGTGTTTGTCTCTCTTTGTGTGTCTCTGTCAGTCTATATGTGTGTCTCTGTGTGTATCTCTGCGTGTGTGTCTTTCATTTCTGTTTGTCTCTGTGTGTGACTTTGTATGTGTATGTGTGTATCACTGTGTTTCTGTGTGTCTGTGTGTCTGTGTGTCTCTGTCTGTGTGTGTCTGTGTATGTGTCTAAGTGTTTGTCTGTATGCGTCTCTGTGTGTGTCTGTGTGTCTATAGTGTCTATATTTGTATCTGTGCATTTCTGAATCTCTGTGTCTGTTTGTGTCTGTGTCTATGTGTCTGTTTCTGTATGTCTTTGCCTATGTACGTTTGTATATGCTTGCGTGTCTGTATGTCAATGGTTCTATTTCTCTGTCTTTCTGTCTGTGTCTGTGTACCTCTATTCCCATGTCTGTGTGTCTATGTCTGTTTCTCTGTCTGTGTCTGCGTGTCTCTTTCTGTGCTGTCTGAGTGACTGTCTGTGTGTTTGTATTTCTCTGTTTGTATCTCTGTCTTTAGCTGTGTTGCTGTATGTGTCTCTGTCTGTGCCTGTGTATGTCTCTCTCTGTGCCTGTGTGTCTCTATGCATCTCCGTGTGTATCTATATGCTTCTGTGTGTGTATGTGTGTATATGAGTGTCTGCGTGTCTATGAGAATGTCTGTGTATGATTTTCTGTGTTTCTGTTTGTGTCTGCGTTTACTCCTGATTGATTCTGTGTACGTCTGTGTGTCCGTGTTCATCTTTGAGTGTCTCTGTGTGTCCATGTGTGTCAGTGTGTGTCTGTGTATGTCTGTGTGTCACTGATTGTGTGTCTGTATGTGTTTGCATTTGTCCCCGTGTGTTCATATATGTATTTGTGTGCATATTTATGTTTCTCTGTGTCGGTGTGTGTCTATATGTGTGTATCTGAGTGTGTCTGTGTGTATGTGTCTAAGTGTTTGTCTGTATGCGTCTCTGTGTGTGTTTGTGTGCGTCATTCTGTGTATCTGTGTGTGTCTGTGTGTCTGCACTGGTGTCTCTGTGGGTGCTGGTGCGTGTGTCTGTGTGTGCTTATGAGTGTATCTGTGTGTATGTCTGTGTGTGTCTCTCTGTGCGACTGTGTTTCTCAGTGTATTTCTGTGTTTCTCTCGGTGTTTCTAAGTGTATGTCTTTGTGATTCTCTCTGGGAGTCTCTGTGAATCTGTGTGTGTATTTGTTTCTGTCTGTGTCTCTGTGTATATGCTTGTGTGTATCTCCGTGTGTGTGTGTGTGTCTCTGTGTATATGCTTGTGTGTATCTCCGTGTGTGTGTGTGTCTCTGTGTGTGTTTGTGTGTGTCTTTATGCCTCTGTGTGTGTCTTTATGCCTCTGTGTGTGTCTGAGTATGTCTTGTGTGTTTTTCAGTGCTTCTGTGTTTGTGTCTGTGTATTTCTGTCTGTGTGAGTCTATGTATGTCTGTCTATGTGCGTTTGTCTGTGTATGTGTGGCTGTGTTACTGTGTGTCTGTCTGTGTATCTGCCTGTGTGTTTATGTCTGGCTGAGTGCATGTTTCTTTCTGTCTGTCTGTCTGTGTCTGTGGGTCTTTGAGTAAGTGTCTGTGTATATCTGTGTATGTATCTACCAGTATGTGTCTGCTGTTTGTGTGCCTTTTTCTGAGTATCTGTGTTTGTATATGTGTCTATATCTCTGTTTGTGTGTGTCTTTGGTCTGTGTGTCTGTACCTGTGTACGTGTGTATGTGTTTGCTTGTCTGCATGTCTAAGCTCCGTTTGTCTGTGTCTTTGTGTCTGTGAGTCTGTGTGTTTTTGTATGTGTTCCTGTATTCCTGTGTCTGTGTGTCTATGTCTGTTTCTCTGTCTGTGTGTCTGCGTGTCTCTTTCTATGCTGTCTGAGTGTCTCTGTCAGTGTGTTTGTATTTCTTTGTTTGTATCTCTCTGTCTTTAGCTGTGTCGCTGTATGTGTCGCTGTATGTGTCGCTGCGTGTGTCTCTGTCTGTGCCTATGTGTGTCTCTCTTTGTGCATGTGTGCATGTGTGTGCCTCTGTATCTCCGTGTGTATCTGTATGTGTCTGAGTGTATGTTTGTATGATTTTCTATTTGCTTGTGTGTGTCTGCGTGTGCCTGTGTGTGATTCTGTGTACATCTGTGTGCTTCTGTGTGCATCTTTGTGTGTCTCTGTGTCCATGTGTGTCTGTGTGTGTACCTGTTTGTGTGTGTGTGTCTGTGTGTCCCCGTATGTGTTTTTCTACGCATTTGTGTGCAAATTTGTGTGCAAATTTGTGTTTGTGTGTGTTTGTGTGCGTCAACCTGTGTATCTATGTGTGTCATTCTGTGTGTGCCTGTATGTGTCTGTGCATGTTGGTGTGTGCCTGTAATGTATCTGTGTGTGTCTGTGTGTGCCTGTGAGTGTATCTGTGTGTACGTCTGTATATGTCTCTGTGTGTGTTTCTCTGTGTATTTCTGTATTTTCTCTGTGTTTCAATCTGGTTGTACTTGTGTTTCTCTCTGGTAGTCTCTGTGATTCTGTGTGTTTTTGTTTGTTTCTGTCTGTATCTCTGTATATGTGCTTATGTGTGTCTGTCTATGTCTGTGTGAGTGTGTCTGTGTATGTCTGTGTGTGTTTGTGTGCGTCTTTGTGCCTCTGTGTGTCTGTGTATGTTTGTGTGTGTCTGTGTGTTTCTATGAATGTGTCTGCATGTGTATGTGTGTCTGTCTGTGTGTGTGTTTCTGCCTGTGTGAGTAACGGTCTGTCTGTCTAAGTGAGTTTTTGTCAGTGTCTGTGTTGCTGTGTGTCTGTCTGTCTGCCTCTGTGTTTATTTCTGGCTGAGTCTGTGTCTTTCTGTCTATCTGTCTGTCTGTCTGTGTGTCTTTGAGTAAGTGTTTGTGTACTTCTGTGTATGTATCTAACTGGATGTATCTGCTGTGTGTGTGCCTTTTTCTGAGTCTCTGTGTCTGTTTATGTCTGTGTCTATATCTCTGTTTGTGTGTGTCTTTGGTCTGTGTGCCTGTACCTGTGTACGTGTGTATGTTTTTGCATGCCTGTATGTCTATGTTCTGTTTGTCTGTGTCTGTGAGTCTGTGTGTCTGTTTGTGTGCCTGTATTCCTGTGTCTGTGTGTCTATGTCTGTTTCTCTGTCTGTGTCTGCGTGACTCTTTCTATGTTGTCTGAGTGACTTTGTCTGAGTGACTCTGTCTGTGTGTTTGTATTTCTTTGTTTGTATCTTTCTGTCTTTAGCTGTGTTGCTCTATGTGTCTGTGTCTGTGCCTGTGTATGTCTGTCTCTCTGTGCCTGTGTATGTCTCTATATGTCTCCATGTGTGTCTGTATGCATATCAGAGTGCATCTGTGTGTGTCTATGAGTGTCTGCGTGTGTCTGTGTGTATCTGTGGGTGTTTCTGTGTTTGAATGTGTCTCTTTATTTGTGTGTCTCTGTGGTTCTATGTGTCTGTCTGTGTATGTCTGTATACGTCTGTGTTTTTCTCTGTGCCCATGGACGTTTGTGCATATATATATATGTGCGCCCTTGTGTATCTCTCCGTGTGTTTGTATGTGTCAGTGTGTGTCTGTGTTTTTCTTTGATTATCCATGACTGTGTGTGTCTGCCTGTATGTGGATGTCTATGTTTGTCTGTGTGTCTAGGAGTGTTTCTGTGTGTCTGTGTGCGTCTGTATCTGTCTGTGTCTTTCTGAGTCTGTGTGTTTTGTGTGTCTAAGTATGTGTGTCTCTGTTTGTGTCTCTGTGTCTATTTGTCTTGGGTATGTGTCTGTGTTTATGTTTCTGTCTGTGTGCCTGTGCTTCTGTGTCTGTCTGTTTCTGTGTATGTCTGTATCTATGTGTGGCTGTGTGTGTCTCAATGTCTCTGTATGTTTCTCTGTATTTGTCTCTCTCTGTCTCCGTGCGTATCCATGTGTCTCTGTGTGTGTGTGTTTGTCTTTTTCTGTGTCTATATATGTTTCTATGTTTGTGTCTCTGTGTGTGTGTCTCTCTGTGCATGTTGGTGTGTCTCTCTTTGCATGTTGGTGTGTCTCTCTTTGCATGTTGGTGTGTGTCTCTGTGGTTCTATGTGTCTGTCTCTGTATGTTTTTCTGTATAGGTCTCTTTGTGTCTCTATGTGCGTCTGTGTCTGTGTATATCTGTGTATGTTTTTCTGTGTGCCTCTGTGTGTCTCTATGCGTGTATGTGTCTCCGTGTGTGTCTGTGTGTCTGTGTGTGTTTCTGCTTGTC
>CM019693.1:55052203-55076187 GCA_009760885.1 Achatina immaculata
GGCTTTTTCCTGATCTAAGGACAGGATTTCTGTTTGGCTGTTTTTATCATGGGCGTACTCTGTGAAATCTCTGAGAAATTGTGTGTGTGTGCTAATATTTCTGTTGTTGACGCTGCACTGTTGGTCTTCGTGTATCAATGCGTGCATGAAAGGTTTTAATTTTATTGTTAGTGCTTTAGTTAAGATTTTGTAGTCGACATTTAGCAGTGAGATGGGTCTGTAGTTTGTTATCCGAGCTTTGTCGGATTCACTTTTTGGCAGGATGGTTATGTATGAAAGGTTGAGGCTAGAAGGAAGTTCTTTTCTATCAAAGGCTTCCTCGAGAACTTTAAGCAGTAACGGTCCCAATAGTGGGAAGAATTTCTGGAAGAACTCGGCGGTAAGTCCGTCCGGTCCTGGGGATTTGTTTTTTTTGGAAGGTGTTTAGCGCATCTTCTAAGTTGCCTAGTGTTAGTGGTTGGTCTAGGATTTGTTTGTCGTCCTCAGACTTAGTGTAGTGTAGGAATTTATCTTGTGTTGATGTTGACTGGTCGTCAGACAGGCGCTTAGTGTAGTGTAGGAATTTATCTTGTGTTGATGTTGACTGGTCGTCAGACAGGTGCTTAGTGTAGTGTAGGAATTTATCTTGTGTTGATGTTGACTGGTCCTCAGACAGGCGCTTAGTATAGTGTAGGAATTTATCTTGTGTTGATGTTGACTGGTCGTCAGACAGGTGCTTAGTATAGTGTAGGAATTTATCTTGTGTTGATGTTGACTGGTCCTCAGATAGGCGCTTAGTGTGGTGTAGGAATTTATCTTGTGGTGATGTTGACTGGTCCTCAGACAGGCGCTTAGTGTGGTGTAGGAATTTATCTTGTGTTGATGTTGACTGGTCCTCAGACAGGCGCTTAGTGTGGTGTAGGAATTTATCTTGTGTTGATGTTGACTGGTCCTCAGACAGGCGCTTAGTGTAGTGTAGGAATTTATCTTGTGTTGATGTTGACTGGTCCTCAGACAGGCGCTTAGTGTGGTGTAGGAATTTATCTTGTGTTGATGTTGACTTGTCGTCAGACAGGTGCTTAGTGTAGTGTAGGAATTTATCTTGTGTTGATGTTGACTGGTCCTCAGACATACTTAGTGTAGTGTAGGAATTTATCTTGTGTTGATGTTGACTGGTCCTCAGACATGCTTAGTGTAGTGTAGGAATTTATCTTGTGTTGATGTTGACTGGTCCTCAGACATGCTTAGTGTAGTGTAGGAATTTATCTTGTGTTGATGTTGACTGGTCCTCAGACATGCTTAGTGTAGTGTAGGAATTTATCTTGTGTTGATGTTGACTGGTCATCAGACATACTTAGTGTAGTGTAGGAATTTATCTTGTGTTGATGTTGACTGGTACTCAGACTGGTGCTTAGTGTAGTGTAGGAATTTATCTTGTGTTGATGTTGACTAGTCCTCACACGTGTACAGCTTGCTGTAGAATTCGTGGAAGGCCTCGCATATTTTACTGTTCTCTGTGTGTTCTTGTCCTTGACCGTCAACAATTTTGTGTATTTGCTTACTGCGTTGTATGTTCTGTTCTACTGTTAAATAATGTCTACTTGGAGTTTCCTGTGTTACAGCTTGTAGTTTTGTTCTGAGCATCGCGCCCTGGTACTTATGTTGTCTGTGTTGTTCTAGTTGTTCTTCCAGCTGATGGATTTGTGGGGCGTTGGTGTCTAACTGCTTTGTTAGTCTAATAGCCTCTTCCAGTACGGCTTCTTGTTTCCTTGACTCTCTGTGTATGTATGTAGCTAGTGTCTGTGTCCTTTCTCTTATTGTGTTTTTCAGTAGAATCCAATATTCCACCAGATCTTTGTCTGGGGCATCTCGGACATTGTCTTCCATAATCTGTGATATGTGGGTTACGTATTGCTGGTTGTTTAGTAAGTTATTGTTAAATTTCCAATGGGGGGATCTTCTAGTGTTTATGGCTGTAGTGGTGGATGTGGTCACTTCTGTGAGTACTGCTTTGTGGTCTGTAAACTTTAGCGTGCTGTCAATGTGCTTTGTTTTGTTAATTACGTAAGTTCTGGATGCGTATATTCTATCTAACCTAGCTGACCGTCTGACGTTTGGGTTTGTTTTATCTTCGTGTGTGTACTCTCTGCCATCAGGTGTTAAGTGTCTGTGTGTGTCCACCAGGTCGTGTTCTTGTGTGATACTCTCTAGAATAAGGAGTTGTGATGGTTTATCTGGGTTTGTTTTATGTGTTTGCAACATCAGTCTTCCTCCCAACAAGTTTAAGTTGGACAGTACACAATTGAAGTCTCTTCCTGGGCTTTTCTGCTTGGGAAGACTTGCTGCCCTTCAGTCTTTTATTTTCTCGTCGTACTTCCGTGAAGCCCTCGTTGTCTGTTGGTTTTTGTTGGTTTTTCTCTGCCTCTTTTTTTTGAGGCATTGTTAATGTTTTGTTGTGTCCTCTCTGGAGGAGGCATTACAGGCTCCGTGCTGGGGGTTGTGACAGTCTCCTTGTTCTCCGTCGTGACTGGTGGCATTCCTTGTTCAGGTTCAGTGCTGGGGGTTGTGACAGTCTCCTTGTTCTCCGTCGTGGCTGGTGGCATTCCTTGTTCAGGTTCGGTGGTGGGGGTTGTGACAGTCTCCTTGTTCTCCGTCGTGACTGGTGGCATTCCTTGTTCAGGTTCGGTGGTGGGGGTTGTGACAGTCTCCTTGTTCTCCGTCGTGACTGGTGGCATTCCTTGTTCAGGTTCGGTGGTGGGGGTTGTGACAGTCTCCTTGTTCTCCGTCGTGGCTGGTGGCATTCCTTGTTCAGGTTCGGTGGTGGGAGTTGGTACGCTCTCCTCTGTGTTCGTGGCTGCTTTTGTCTGGTTGACAATGTTTCGTTTTTTCTTTGGGCACTGACTCAGCCAGGGGGTATCCTCGCCACATATGGCACAGGGCGTTCGTCGACCAGGCAGTGTGACTAGTAATCGCAGAGTTCTGCCCCCCATCTGGGCCAGTTTCAAGTTCACGTTGTGTGGTATTTCTTTCTTTGGTAGGCATGGAAAGTCCACTTGTCTGCACCTCCCGATTTGTTTTGGAATACCTCCGGCTTCTCATCGCCGGTAATATCGGAGATAATTTGTCTTACACCCTCCGCTATTATGCCTGGAGGAACGTAGTGAAGAGTTCCTTTCGTCTTCTCTCCTTCATGGTGGTCTACGTCTATAGTTAATTTCAGATTATTGCAATGAAATCGGAACCCACGTAATCTGTTGAAATGCGCTATATGCGCCGAAGTAGTCAGGGTGGCGTACCATCGGTGTTTGCTTTGTAGGCTGTACAGGGTAGCAACTCCGTTTGTCCCGATGCCTGCTGGTCCAGCAAGCATCCCCATCACCAGCGGACACGAGACTTTCCACGCGTCAGGTCCGGACACAGTGAGAACAAGAGTTCCCGGTTTGTGCAGTTCCCCGGTGGGGATGAACTTTTCACAATCGAATTCTATTTCGACATCAGCCATTTTTATAAACTGAATTAAATCTCCTCGAACAAAATCTTTAGGAAAAGGCAAAAAGATTTGTGCGTGTAAAAGCGACCAGAGTTAAATGTATCTCCTCCCTGGACACAAGACTAGTTCATCCTAGTGGATGTAAAATATCGGGGCTGCGAATGTGAAGAGAGTCCGTCAAAAGTAAGTGACGTATCTAAGGTTAAGAGCGCACTCTCGTGAGACCGCGTGTTAGAGTTATCTCTCTGATCCTGTGCCTGGCTGATGCTAGTTACTTCTAACTCGTCTACTCAATTGTTTATGTATGAGACACCCTCCGGGTATCTCACTCGATATTTTTTTTTTTTTTTTTTTTTTATTTAATATTTTATATGCAAATTCAGCAAGCACCAAAACCACCAAGGGCGAGTCAACCGAGCCAGGTCATTTTTATTTTTCTTCTTTTTTGTGTTTTATATTTTTTTTTTTTTTTATTTTTTGTTTTATATATTTTTTTTTTTTGTTTCATTTTTTTTTTTTTTTTTAAATTTTTTTTTTTTTTTTTCCGTTCTTTTTTTTTTTTTTTGCTTTTTTTTTTTTTTTTTTTCCAAATCTTTCCAAAAAAAAACAAACTTTCAAATAACAATAACGAAGCATGTACATGTGACGTGAGTTGAGGATGATTGCCCGTGGAATGAAATAATGAGATGGTGGGCTTTACAAACCGTGAGGTGACAGCATGGAGTATGATAACGCGAATGCTTTGTACATAAAACGTTACAACAAAGGTGTATAGTAATAGTATAACCACAGACACACATCCTCTCACCTACTATCAGGACCCTTTCTCACTCTCTCTCACTCTCTTCGTTAACTTTCTCTCTAGTGATGGACAGTGCTTGTATTCGGCTAAAGCCTTCTCTTTCACCCACGGGGTGTACACAGAAATAAATATGCACTAGAAACTGGTTGAAAGCTGTAACAATTTTTGTTTGAAAATGTACAGGAGAAGTTCTTTTGTAAAAATTCTATTTTCAAATGTGGCCCTATTCCTACATGACCAAACAACATACCTAAACTCAGCAAGGAGGATGATACACTGCGTATGGCTGTTTGTTTCTGTTCGAGGAATGGTGTTTAACATTATTGCTCTGTATATGTCTACTTTCTCTGTTGTTCTTGTTGCTATCTCCTGAGTCAAAAATTCTAAGGCTAAAGAAACGGTTCTGCACTGAAAGAAAATGTGTTCTTCCGTTTCTTGTGTGTTCAGTCTACATAGTTTACATCTGATCAGTCTGTGGAATCTGTGGGCGATCCCTTGTGTGGTCGGTGTCATGTTGAACAATAGTCTGTATGTTATCTCTCGTGCACTTGGCGTGATTCCTTTCTTGTGTAGGTTTTGAAATGATTGTGTGTAGTCGGTGATGAAGTATTTGTATCCTCTCTTTATTCTGCACTGTAATGGAGGCTCCTGTTTCCTGACCAGATGTTTGTATATGCATGATGTTTTCATGCGTATTAAACGTTCATTCCCAGTTACACTTTGTATGCATTGTCTGTAGAAGAGCGGTATAGTGCCAAAGTGATGGGGGTGTATATTGTTTAATTTACACAGTTTAAGAAGCCTCAGCCCAACGTAGTAGTGGGCTAGAGTATGTTTGTGTGGCTGTTGGATGATTTGTCCTATATATTTGATCCTGAGTGCCTGGATCTTTGTTGCTATGTCTTGTAGGGAGATGCCCCCTCTATTTTTGTCTTGCATCAAGGTTTTCTGTTGGATGCTGCGTACTGTGCGTCGGAAAATAAAGTCTCTAATCATTGAATTTATTTCCTTAAGTGACTGTTTAGGCAGGGGGAATATGTTTGCGGTATATATAAGCTGTGGTATGATGCAAGTGTTGACTGCGACACTTCTGCCGAATATGGTGGTGGTTCTGTATTTGTAAATTTCCAGTCTGTTTTTAATTTTTTCAATTATATTTCGCCATCTTGCTTTGATGTTATTTGAAGGCGTAGCTGTAAATAATATTCCGTATATTTTAATGTTGTTGACTTGTATTAATGTGAAAGGGAAGTCTGTTTTGTTGGTCCATTTACCTAAACCCATTATATGTGATTTTTGAATGTTTATTTTAGCCCCGCTGCCCTGTCCGAACTCTGCAAATATGTCTAGAATAAACCTGATAGAGGATATATTGGAGGGAAAGAAGATTGTGTCGTCAGCATAGGCCAACGACTTCCTCTCTCCCATTCCAGGAATAAAGATTCCTTTGACTATTGTCTCTTGCCTGATTCTCTCCAGGAGTGGCTCTAGAGTTAACACATACAACAGGGGTGAGAGTGGGCAGCCCTGACGTACAGATCTGGTTAACCGTATTGGTTCACTGAGGGTATGGTTTATTAAAAGTCTGCTTTCTGGTTTGTTGTATAGAATTTGTATCCAGTCTCTGATGTAGTTCCCAAGATTACATTTGGACAAGGTTTTCTGGAGGAAAGAATGGGAAACTCTATCGAAAGCCTTCTCCTGGTCCAGCGATAAGATTGCTGACTGGCTATTCTTATCGTGAGAGTATTGGATAACATCTCTTAGGAAATGTAGATGCGTATTTATGTTTCTGTCGGTGACACTGCATTGCTGGTCCTCATGTATAAGTGTGTGCATGACGGGTTTGAGTTTCATAGTTAGGGACTTTGCTAGAATTTTGTAGTCTACGTTGAGTAACGAGATAGGTCTGTAATTTTTAACTTGAGTTGTGTCTGCGTTGCTTTTCTTAATGAGTGTTATGTATGACTGATTGAGACTGTTGGGTAATTCTTTTCTGTCGAAGGCTTCAATAAACACCTTGTGTAGGACAGGTCCTAAAATGTGGAAGAATTTCTGATAAAACTCGGCAGTGAGGCCATCCGGTCCTGGAGATTTGTTCTTTTGGAATGTGTCAAGCGCATTTTGTAGGTTTCCTAGCGTGAGTGGGATGTCTAATGTTTGTTTGTCTTCTTCAGAAATCTGTTTGGCGTAGTTCAAGAATTTGTTTTGTATGTCTTCTGATTGACCTTTGTCCTCAGAGTATAAATGTATATAAAAATCTTGAAAGGTTTGGCTTATTCCGGTAGTGCCTGTCTGTTCCTGTCCATTTATGTCTATTATTTTGCGTATTTGCCTGCTTCTTTGCACATTTTGTTCTGTACCTAGATATTTTTTACTTGGTATTTCTTGTACGGCAGAGGCAAGTTTTGTTCTGATGAAAGCACCCTGGTAACTGTGTTGATGGTATTTTTCTACTTCTTCCTCTAGCGCATGTATGTGAGGACTATTGGGATCTACCTGCTTGGTTAGTTTAATAGCATTTTCCAACATTTGTTGTTGCTGTCGTCTGTATCTGTGTATTTTTGTCGCCAAGACCTGTGTTCTCTCTCTGATAGTGTTCTTTAATACATCCCAGTATTCTATGAGGTTGGATTCAGGTAAGTCTTGAGTGTACGCGTGTAATAGTTCCGTTATGTTATCTACATAATCTCCATTATCCAGCAAACTGTTATTAAACTTCCAGTGTGGGGAGCGTTTGTTTTTGAGTTGTGCCAAGGTTGCGTTTAATGTGACCATGACCGCTTTATGATCTGTGTAATTTAAGGTTGTGTCTATGTGTTTGATGTCATTTATTAGAAGACCTTCTGGGACATATATTCTGTCTATTCGGGCTGATCGTCCCATGTTTATGTTAATTGTGTCAGTGTGTGTAGTTTCCTTACCATGTGGGTTCACCTTTCTGTATGTGTCTACGAGCCCGTGTTCGTCTATGATGTTGTGTAGTATGTCTATTTGTTCGAGTTCACGGCGTACGTTAATTGTTCCTCTCGACAGATCAAGATCGTGCATGACACAATTAAAGTCTCCTGCTATGATAATGTTTTGCCCCCTGTGGAATGATGTTAGCATCTGTGAGAGCTTGTCATAGAAGTTAATTTGCTGGTCTCTCACAGCTGGTGCATATACATTGACTAATGTGTATTTGTTGTGGTTTGAACTTGTGTGTTTTATTTCCACTATTGCTACTCTACCTTCGCTGTCTCTGTTGTGTCCTACAATTTGCCAGTCTTCTGATACTTGTAGTATTGCTGCTCCTGTGTGTCTATTCCCTAAGCTGAAACAAGAATGTCTGAGTCCTAAGAGTTGTGTGATGTTGTTGGCACGTATTTCCGTGGTGATGTGTGTTTCTTGGATAAAGATGAAGTCTGGCTTGTATTTGTGTACTAGGTGCACTACTTGACTGAGTTTACTTCTCAGTCCCCTAATGTTAACACTTAAAATAGAAAGTTTATCAGCCATATTGAAAACAGAAAAACACAAATGAAAAATGTAAATTAGAAAGGACTATGAGGACATAAAAAAAATATACTAACAGAAAGAAAAAAAAAAAAAAAAAAACAAAAAAAGAAGTAAGTTGTTACCTTGCTCCTGTACATCCAATGGTTGAGAAAAGCACGACACAAATAAATGAAATATTCCAATATTGAGAAATGAAAAATACAAAAATCCGTCCTATACAAAGTCCCGTGGGCACGATCATCCGCTCGTTTGTCTTGGTACCGTGGAACCAAACATTCTAGTTCTAGAAAATGCAACACAATAATCCGCCTGGTCAACACAGTTATATTTCCCTCATACCTCCTCATCAATCGTTAACGGAGGATCATCATCGTCAGACTGTTCTCCCGTCAGCTGGGCCCAAGATAGAGGTTCCTCGGCTAGCGGCGAGTCCATGTCCTCCTCTGCAGGGGGGACATTAACTGCTTCCTCTGCTGGAATTGGTGTGTCCATGACCCTCTCTGGAAGAGGGACCGTTTGCGTTTCTGCTGTTGGCAGAGGCTGACCCCTGGCCTCTGCAGTTCTGCCAGTGGGCACCCGTTTTCTTGGGGTGCAAGGAGATTCGCTGGAGGTCGGCGACACAGCGGCGGACATCAGGTGGCGCCTCTTTTTCCTGTTTTCCACCAGCTTAAACCCATCATCATCAATGGGCTCTGGTGCTGGCTCCTGGTTGCCGGTGGTCTGGTTCTGAATGTCCGCGGCAGTTGTGGCGGACCGCTCCTCGACTCTCTTGGCTGCAGAGACCTGCTGTTGCACGTTCTCTCTGTGGGCCGGCCTTGCCTTCCTGGGGTTAAGAACGCACTCTCGTGAGACCGCGTGTTAGAGTTATCTCTCTGATCCTGTGCCTGGCTGATGCTAGTTACTTCTAACTCGTCTACTCAGTTGTTTATGTATGAGACACCCTCCGGGTATCTCACTCGATATTTTTTTTTTTTTTTTTTTATTTAATATTTTATATGCAAATTCAGCAAGCACCAAAACCACCAAGGGCGAGTCAACCGAGCCAGGTCATTTTTATTTTTCTTCTTTTTTGTGTTTTATATTTTTTTTTTTTTTGTTTTTATTTTTTGTTTTATATATTTTTTTTTTTTTTTTTTTTTTTTTTTTTTTTTTTTTTTTTTTTTTTTTTTTTTTTTTTTTTTTTTTTTTTTTTTTTTTTTTTTTCCAAATCTTTCCAAAAAAAAACAAACTTTCAAATAAACAATAACGAAGCATGTACATGTGACGTGAGTTGAGGATGATTGCCCGTGGAATGAAATAATGAGATGGTGGGCTTTACAAACCGTGAGGTGACAGCATGGAGTATGATAACGCGAATGCTTTGTACATAAAACGTTACAACAAAGGTGTATAGTAATAGTATAACCACAGACACACATCCTCTCACCTACTATCAGGACCCTTTCTCACTCTCTCTCACTCTCTTCGTTAACTTTCTCTCTAGTGATGGACAGTGCTTGTATTCGGCTAAAGCCTTCTCTTTCACCCACGGGGTGTACACAGAAATAAATATGCACTAGAAACTGGTTGAAAGCTGTAACAATTTTTGTTTGAAAATGTACAGGAGAAGTTCTTTTGTAAAAATTCTATTTTCAAATGTGGCCCTATTCCTACATGACCAAACAACATACCTAAACTCAGCAAGGAGGATGATACACTGCGTATGGCTGTTTGTTTCTGTTCGAGGAATGGTGTTTAACATTATTGCTCTGTATATGTCTACTTTCTCTGTTGTTCTTGTTGCTATCTCCTGAGTCAAAAATTCTAAGGCTAAAGAAACGGTTCTGCACTGAAAGAAAATGTGTTCTTCCGTTTCTTGTGTGTTCAGTCTACATAGTTTACATCTGATCAGTCTGTGGAATCTGTGGGCGATCCCTTGTGTGGTCGGTGTCATGTTGAACAATAGTCTGTATGTTATCTCTCGTGCACTTGGCGTGATTCCTTTCTTGTGTAGGTTTTGAAATGATTGTGTGTAGTCGGTGATGAAGTATTTGTATCCTCTCTTTATTCTGCACTGTAATGGAGGCTCCTGTTTCCTGACCAGATGTTTGTATATGCATGATGTTTTCATGCGTATTAAACGTTCATTCCCAGTTACACTTTGTATGCATTGTCTGTAGAAGAGCGGTATAGTGCCAAAGTGATGGGGGTGTATATTGTTTAATTTACACAGTTTAAGAAGCCTCAGCCCAACGTAGTAGTGGGCTAGAGTATGTTTGTGTGGCTGTTGGATGATTTGTCCTATATATTTGATCCTGAGTGCCTGGATCTTTGTTGCTATGTCTTGTAGGGAGATGCCCCCTCTATTTTTGTCTTGCATCAAGGTTTTCTGTTGGATGCTGCGTACTGTGCGTCGGAAAATAAAGTCTCTAATCATTGAATTTATTTCCTTAAGTGACTGTTTAGGCAGGGGGAATATGTTTGCGGTATATATAAGCTGTGGTATGATGCAAGTGTTGACTGCGACACTTCTGCCGAATATGGTGGTGGTTCTGTATTTGTAAATTTCCAGTCTGTTTTTAATTTTTTCAATTATATTTCGCCATCTTGCTTTGATGTTATTTGAAGGCGTAGCTGTAAATAATATTCCGTATATTTTAATGTTGTTGACTTGTATTAATGTGAAAGGGAAGTCTGTTTTGTTGGTCCATTTACCTAAACCCATTATATGTGATTTTTGAATGTTTATTTTAGCCCCGCTGCCCTGTCCGAACTCTGCAAATATGTCTAGAATAAACCTGATAGAGGATATATTGGAGGGAAAGAAGATTGTGTCGTCAGCATAGGCCAACGACTTCCTCTCTCCCATTCCAGGAATAAAGATTCCTTTGACTATTGTCTCTTGCCTGATTCTCTCCAGGAGTGGCTCTAGAGTTAACACATACAACAGGGGTGAGAGTGGGCAGCCCTGACGTACAGATCTGGTTAACCGTATTGGTTCACTGAGGGTATGGTTTATTAAAAGTCTGCTTTCTGGTTTGTTGTATAGAATTTGTATCCAGTCTCTGATGTAGTTCCCAAGATTACATTTGGACAAGGTTTTCTGGAGGAAAGAATGGGAAACTCTATCGAAAGCCTTCTCCTGGTCCAGCGATAAGATTGCTGACTGGCTATTCTTATCGTGAGAGTATTGGATAACATCTCTTAGGAAATGTAGATGCGTATTTATGTTTCTGTCGGTGACACTGCATTGCTGGTCCTCATGTATAAGTGTGTGCATGACGGGTTTGAGTTTCATAGTTAGGGACTTTGCTAGAATTTTGTAGTCTACGTTGAGTAACGAGATAGGTCTGTAATTTTTAACTTGAGTTGTGTCTGCGTTGCTTTTCTTAATGAGTGTTATGTATGACTGATTGAGACTGTTGGGTAATTCTTTTCTGTCGAAGGCTTCAATAAACACCTTGTGTAGGACAGGTCCTAAAATGTGGAAGAATTTCTGATAAAACTCGGCAGTGAGGCCATCCGGTCCTGGAGATTTGTTCTTTTGGAATGTGTCAAGCGCATTTTGTAGGTTTCCTAGCGTGAGTGGGATGTCTAATGTTTGTTTGTCTTCTTCAGAAATCTGTTTGGCGTAGTTCAAGAATTTGTTTTGTATGTCTTCTGATTGACCTTTGTCCTCAGAGTATAAATGTATATAAAAATCTTGAAAGGTTTGGCTTATTCCGGTAGTGCCTGTCTGTTCCTGTCCATTTATGTCTATTATTTTGCGTATTTGCCTGCTTCTTTGCACATTTTGTTCTGTACCTAGATATTTTTTACTTGGTATTTCTTGTACGGCAGAGGCAAGTTTTGTTCTGATGAAAGCACCCTGGTAACTGTGTTGATGGTATTTTTCTACTTCTTCCTCTAGCGCATGTATGTGAGGACTATTGGGATCTACCTGCTTGGTTAGTTTAATAGCATTTTCCAACATTTGTTGTTGCTGTCGTCTGTATCTGTGTATTTTTGTCGCCAAGACCTGTGTTCTCTCTCTGATAGTGTTCTTTAATACATCCCAGTATTCTATGAGGTTGGATTCAGGTAAGTCTTGAGTGTACGCGTGTAATAGTTCCGTTATGTTATCTACATAATCTCCATTATCCAGCAAACTGTTATTAAACTTCCAGTGTGGGGAGCGTTTGTTTTTGAGTTGTGCCAAGGTTGCGTTTAATGTGACCATGACCGCTTTATGATCTGTGTAATTTAAGGTTGTGTCTATGTGTTTGATGTCATTTATTAGAAGACCTTCTGGGACATATATTCTGTCTATTCGGGCTGATCGTCCCATGTTTATGTTAATTGTGTCAGTGTGTGTAGTTTCCTTACCATGTGGGTTCACCTTTCTGTATGTGTCTACGAGCCCGTGTTCGTCTATGATGTTGTGTAGTATGTCTATTTGTTCGAGTTCACGGCGTACGTTAATTGTTCCTCTCGACAGATCAAGATCGTGCATGACACAATTAAAGTCTCCTGCTATGATAATGTTTTGCCCCCTGTGGAATGATGTTAGCATCTGTGAGAGCTTGTCATAGAAGTTAATTTGCTGGTCTCTCACAGCTGGTGCATATACATTGACTAATGTGTATTTGTTGTGGTTTGAACTTGTGTGTTTTATTTCCACTATTGCTACTCTACCTTCGCTGTCTCTGTTGTGTCCTACAATTTGCCAGTCTTCTGATACTTGTAGTATTGCTGCTCCTGTGTGTCTATTCCCTAAGCTGAAACAAGAATGTCTGAGTCCTAAGAGTTGTGTGATGTTGTTGGCACGTATTTCCGTGGTGATGTGTGTTTCTTGGATAAAGATGAAGTCTGGCTTGTATTTGTGTACTAGGTGCACTACTTGACTGAGTTTACTTCTCAGTCCCCTAATGTTAACACTTAAAATAGAAAGTTTATCAGCCATATTGAAAACAGAAAAACACAAATGAAAAATGTAAATTAGAAAGGACTATGAGGACATAAAAAAAATATACTAACAGAAAGAAAAAAAAAAAACAAAAAAAGAAGTAAGTTGTTACCTTGCTCCTGTACATCCAATGGTTGAGAAAAGCACGACACAAATAAATGAAATATTCCAATATTGAGAAATGAAAAATACAAAAATCCGTCCTATACAAAGTCCCGTGGGCACGATCATCCGCTCGTTTGTCTTGGTACCGTGGAACCAAACATTCTAGTTCTAGAAAATGCAACACAATAATCCGCCTGGTCAACACAGTTATATTTCCCTCATACCTCCTCATCAATCGTTAACGGAGGATCATCATCGTCAGACTGTTCTCCCGTCAGCTGGGCCCAAGATAGAGGTTCCTCGGCTAGCGGCGAGTCCATGTCCTCCTCTGCAGGGGGGACATTAACTGCTTCCTCTGCTGGAATTGGTGTGTCCATGACCCTCTCTGGAAGAGGGACCGTTTGCGTTTCTGCTGTTGGCAGAGGCTGACCCCTGGCCTCTGCAGTTCTGCCAGTGGGCACCCGTTTTCTTGGGGTGCAAGGAGATTCGCTGGAGGTCGGCGACACAGCGGCGGACATCAGGTGGCGCCTCTTTTTCCTGTTTTCCACCAGCTTAAACCCATCATCATCAATGGGCTCTGGTGCTGGCTCCTGGTTGCCGGTGGTCTGGTTCTGAATGTCCGCGGCAGTTGTGGCGGACCGCTCCTCGACTCTCTTGGCTGCAGAGACCTGCTGTTGCACGTTCTCTCTGTGGGCCGGCCTTGCCTTCCTGGGGCATTGGTTTGCCGGATGAGCATCGCTGCTACAAATCGGGCATGGTGCATTCCTGCCCTGCAGGGTGATTGCAATCCTGTGCCCTTTTACACTTCCGGATTGAGATAAGGACGTGTAATGTGGGACATCTTGTTTCGGCCTACACCGAAACGCCCACTTGTCGTTGGCCTTCTCAACACGGGATACCTCGGCCTCCTCGTCACCGGTCAGAAATGTGACAAGGCGCTTGACCATTTCCGCCTTCACTGCTATGGGCATCCAATGCAGGGTTCCTTTAACCCGTTCCTTGTCCAAATGTTCAAAGTGAATCGTTAGTTTGGACTGTTCCAGGTGCAAGGTCTTCCCATGCAGCGAGGCATAGTGAGTAATGTGGGTGGCTTGACGTAGAGTGACATACCACTTGGTGCGGTCCTCATAACGGCCGAGAGTTGCCACTCCATTGAGCCCCAGACCCACAGGTCCAGCCAGAATGCTATGCATGAATGCATATGACACACGTGAGGCATTCTGCCCACTCACTGTGCATACCAGAGTCCCTGGGAGTTCTTCTTGGCCACCCTCCATATCCGTCTCCGGGTTGTAGAAGAAGGTTGGAGTATCCATAACAGAAAGAAGGAAACTCCAAGTACACAAAATCCAGGAATATCACACAAAGGCGGATCAGAGTCCCTTCCCGCCCTTACCTCGTCCTGACATTTTAGCAGTAGCAGTAGCGGTAGCAGCAAAAGTTAGCAGTAGCAGTAAAAAGTGAGTTTTCCCTCCAATATATCCGCTATTATGCCTGGAGGAACGTAGTGAAGAGTTCCTTTCGTCTTCTCTCCTTCATGGTGGTCTACGTCTATAGTTAATTTCAGATTATTGCAATGAAATCGGAACCCGCGTAATCTGTTGAAATGCGCTATATGCGCCGAAGTAGTCAGGGTGGCGTACCATCGGTGTTTGCTTTGTAGGCTGTACAGGGTAGCAACTCCGTTTGTCCCGATGCCTGCTGGTCCAGCAAGCATCCCCATCACCAGCGGACACGAGACTTTCCACGCGTCAGGTCCGGACACAGTGAGAACAAGAGTTCCCGGTTTGTGCAGTTCCCCGGTGGGGATGAACTTTTCACAATCGAATTCTATTTCGACATCAGCCATTTTTATAAACTGAATTAAATCTCCTCGAACAAAATCTTTAGGAAAAGGCAAAAAGATTTGTGCGTGTAAAAGCGACCAGAGTTAAATGTATCTCCTCCCTGGACACAAGACTAGTTCATCCTAGTGGATGTAAAATATCGGGGCTGCGAATGTGAAGAGAGTCCGTCAAAAGTAAGTGACGTATCTAAGGTTAAGAGCGCACTCTCGTGAGACCGCGTGTTAGAGTTATCTCTCTGATCCTGTGCCTGGCTGATGCTAGTTACTTCTAACTCGTCTACTCAATTGTTTATGTATGAGACACCCTCCGGGTATCTCACTCGATAAAGATTTTGCCATAAAAAAAGGGATCAGATCTACGTTTTTTTTTTATTTCTGACAGCATTTTCCCTGAAGCATATATATAACTAAGACGATATAAATAATTGTGCATTTTCTTAAGTCACTTAACAATAAAAACTTTTCTCTGCAAAAGTTTATAAATATTTATTCTCTTCTTCAACATAGGTAATATACTAATATTTCCTGATTAAAATAAATTTGAGATATTTTCAAAATAAATCAAATATTGACCTTTTACTTCTAGCTGCTTTTATTTTGTAATTGTCTCCCTTAGTTAACAAAAACGCGCGAATTATCAAACCAAAAAATTGGAGGTTTCTTTCTGACAATCGTTAATTAGCTATTCATGTTACCTATCTCTCTCTCTCTCTATCTCTCAATGTCTCCTTCTCTATCTCCCTCTCTCAATGCCTCTTTCTCTCTCTCTCTCTCTATCACTGTCTACTTCTCTCTCTCTCTCTTTTCTCTCTCTCTCCATATCGAGTAGAAAAGACTAAATGACAAACAAGTGAAAGAAGGAAATGCGTGATTAATTCTGGAAAGAAAATATGTAATGTCTAAAATTTGAACCACTCAGTGACGCTATATGTTGGATGTTTGTAAAGATTTTATAACGTAAGTCACCACCAGGGTCTTGCCCTTTAGTCAATATTACATGCATTCTTTTATTACACAGTACAAGTAGTAAACATTTTATTTACATCTGGAGAAAAAGTAGCAATCCTAACTCCAGCTACTAAAACTTTGTTAACCTGCTCAAAAAGACCCTCACAAAACTGTTGATGTATTAGTTACAAGATATTTTGTCACTAACAAAGTTATATCCTTCAACAGTGCCCAAACCATGCGGACATAAGACGTGAGACATGACCTGAAGACACGAGACTGGTCTAAAAGCTTTTGGGACTCTTGTCAGGATCTGGGAGGACTGCAGACTTTGCCCTGTCCACAGGGATCAATATATGATGTGATGGATGGATGATGGATGGATGGATGGATGGATGGATGGATGGATGGATGAATGGATGGATGGATGGATGGAAGGATTGACGGACGGGTGGATGAATGGATGGATATATAAGATGGATGGATGGATGGATGGATGGATGGACGGACGGACGTACGGAAAGACGGAAGGATGGATGGATTGGTGGATGGATGGATGGATGGGTGGATGGATGGATGGATGGATGGATGGATGGATGGATGGATGGATGGATGGATTAATGGATGGATGGATGGATGGATGGATGGACTGAAAATATTCATTTTATCAAAGATCCTATTTAAAATAAGTAACAACTGATTCATTTCATTTTGTTGCCCAAATATGGACATGCAAATCAAGTATAATAATCTGGGAGTGGAAGTGTCAGAGAGTAGATTAAAATCGCCCTCCATACAAACACAGGAAGTCTCAGTTTTTAAACTCCGCGTTCTGAACACACTTAAGAAGAAATTATGAGAACACCTAAAATTATACTACGAAATATTTCTGTAAGAAGGGTTTTATTTTTTACAAAATCCAAATTTTCTCACTCGCGTGTGAACTTTCTGTGTCGGCATAAACTGAAACTATGCAAGAATTTAACTCCCACATTTCTACATTTATGAACGTTGGTTATCTGATCTCTGTCCTATGTTTTCAGATTGTCTGATTAAGTTGTGACTACAGTCAAGCTTGCAAGTAAAAGTCGTATGAATGAAATATTTTCTGAAAACACCCTGTGTTCTCAGTGCTCTCATAAATCAGTTGAAGTGGCTCTTTCAGTCAGTTTATAAAACAAGTACAACAAAGTTCAGTTATTTAAACATAATCAAATCTTTAAAGTAGTTATGAAAAAGAAATATGAAAACAACAGCCAAGTGAAACACGTAATCAGTGTCTGGCAATAGAACCACTCCCTACAAACATAGCGGTTCAAGCAATTTAGAAACTAAATCAGTTTATGTGTTTGAGAACTGTGTTGTCCTGCGTATCACATAATAAGATTCCAAGAAATGTTGTGTTGGGGGGGGGGGGGAGATGGAAAAAATAGTTTACAGTTTAAGGTCTGGGTCATCATCATTACACTCCGGACATAGGGAAGAGATAAGGTTAATATGTTCTGCTTTTTTGGTGAAGATTTAACTTACAGAGAAGTTTAGTGAGCAGAGTTCAAAACATGCAACGGGATATTTGGAAGTAATAATAAAATTGTTGACATGTGTGGCTGTCTGTGGGTTCTGTGTATGTGAGGGTGTCTGTGGGTTCTGTGTATGTATGGGTGTCTGTGGGTTCTGTGTATGTGTGGGAAGGTCCGGCGAAGTGGGAGGGTGGAGGGGAAGGGGAGTCCTTGACAGATAATTAAATTCTTTTCTTTTTTTTGAACGACTCATATTCTGCATCTTAATTCACAATTACGTCAGAGAAACTTGTCTGAAGCTTTTATAGTCGTCTTCTGGATTTCTTTTCTTTAAAATGAGTCTAATTATGGCTGACTACCATACATTTCTTTAAGATGAGTCTAATTATGGCTGACTGCCAAAACTTTCTTTAAGATGAGTCACATTATTGTTGATAACCATAACGTTCTTTGCGATGAATCAAATTATGGAGGACTACTAGGTTTTCTTTAAGATGAGTTAAATTATGGAGGACTACCAGGTTTTCTTTAAGATGAGTTACATTATGGAGGACTGCAAGGTTTTCTTTAAGATGCGTTAAATTATGGAGGACTACAAGGTTTTCTTTAAGATGAGTTAAATTATGGAGGACTACCAGGTTTTCAATAAGATGAGTTTAATTATGGAGTACTACCAGGTTTTCTTTAACATGAGTTAAATTATGGAGGACTACAAGGTTTTCTTTAGGATGAGTCACATTATGGAGGACTACCAGGTTTTCTTTAAGATAAGTCACACTATGGAGGACTACCAGATTTTATTTAGGATGAGTCAAATTATGGAGGACTACCATGTTTTATTTAGGATGAGTCAAATTATGGTGGACTGCCAGGTTTTATTTAGGATGAGTCAAATTATGGAGGACTAACAGGTTTTCTTTAGGATGAGTTAAATTGTGGAGGACTATCAGGTTTTCTTTAGGATGAGTCAAATTATGGAACACTACCAGGGTTTCTTTAGGATGAGTCAAATTATACTACGAAATATTTCTGTAAGAAGGGTTTTATTTTTTACAAAATCCAAATTTTCTCACTCGCGTGTGAACTTTCTGTGTCGGCATAAACTGAAACTATGCAAGAATTTAACTCCCACATTTCTACATTTATGAACGTTGGTTATCTGATCTCTGTCCTATGTTTTCAGATTGTCTGATTAAGTCGTGGCTACATTCAAGCTTGCAAGTAAAAGTCATATAAAGAAATTTATTTTTGAAAACACCCTGTGTTCTCAGTGCTATCTTAAATCAGTTGAAGTGGCTCTTTCCGTCAGTTTATAAAACAAGTACAACAAAGTTCAGTTATTTAAACATAATCAAATCTTTAAAGTAGTTATGAAAAAGAAATATGAAAACAACAGCCAAGTGTAACACGTAATCAGTGTCTGGCAATAGAACCACTCCCTACAAACATGGCGGTTCAAGCAATTTAGAAACTAAATCAGTTTATGTGTTTGAGAACTGTGTTGTCCTGTGTATCACATAATAAGATTCCAAGAAATGTGTGTGTTGGGGGGGGGGGGGAGAAATGGAAAAGATAGTTTATAGTTTAAGGTCTGGGTCATCATCATTACACTCCGGACATAGGGAAGAGATAAGGTTAATATGTTCTGCTTTCTTGGTGAAGATTTAACTTACAGAGAAGTTTAGTGAACCGAGTTCAAAACATGCAACGTTATATTTGGAAGTAATAATAACAATGCTGACATGTGTGGGTGTCTGTGGGTTCTGTGTATGTGTGGGTGTCTGTGGGTTCTGTGTATGTGTGGTGTCTGTGGGTTCTGTGTATGTGTGGGAAGGTCCGGCGAAGTGGGAGGATGGAGGGGAAGGGGAGTCCTTGACAGATAATTAAATTCTTTTCTTTTTTTTAAACGACTCATATTCTGCATCTTAATTCACAATTACGTCAGAGAAACTTGTCTGAATCTTTTATAGTCGTCTTCTGGATTTCTTTTCTTTAAAATGAGTCACATTATGGCTGACTACCAGACCTTTCTTTAAGATGAGTCTAATTATGGCTGACTACCAGACCTTTCTTTAAGATGAGTCACGTTACTGTTGATAACCATAACGTTCTTTGCGATGAATCAAATTATGGAGGACTACTAGGTTTTCTTTAAGATGAGTTAAATTATGGAGGACTACCAGGTTTTCTTTAAGATGAGTTCAATTATGGAGGATTACAAGGTTTTTTTAGGATGAGTTAAATTATGGAGGACTACAAGTTTTTCTTTAAGATGAGTTCAATTATGGAGGATTACCAAGTTTTTTTTAGGATGAGTTAAATTATGGAGGACTACAAGGTTTTCTTTAAGTTGAGTCAGATTATGGAGGACTAACAGGTTTTCTTTAGGATGAATCAAATTATGGAGGACTAACAGGTTTTCTTTAGGATGAGTCAAAATATGGAGGACTAACAGGTTTAATTTAGGATGAGTCAAATTATGGAGGATTACCAGGTTTTTCTTTAAGATGATTTAAATTATGACAGGCTCCCAAGCTTTTCTTTAAGATAATTTAAATTACGACTGATTACCCGACTTTTTTTAAAAAATGATTTAAATTATGACTAACTACCTGTCTTTTCTTTAAGATGATTTAAATTATGACTGACTACCAGGTTTTCTTTAGGATGATTTAAATTATTACTGACTACCAAGTTTTTCTTTAAGATGATTTAAATTATGACAGGCTCCAAAGCTCTTCTTTAAGATGATTTAAATTATGATTGATTACCCGGCTTTTTTTAAAGATGATTTTAATTATGACTGACTAGCAGCTTTTTCTTTAAGATGATTTAAATTATGACTGACTACCAGGTTTTTCTCTAAGATGATTCAAATTATGGCTGACTACCAGGCCTTTCTTTAAGATGAGTCAAATTATGTCTGAATACCAGTGTTTTCAAATGTTTCTAATTTTGCCTGGTCGCGTTAATGAAGGTGAAGACGGACATTTATTATGGATTTAGACCGTTTCGTCTGATATTTATCTGGTACTGTTGCTTTTTATTAGCTGAAAAGTTCCCAAAATATTTTCAAGTTGATGGATGATAACATTTTATACATTTTGCTGCACTAAGTATAGCAGTTCATGTGCCCCTAAGTCTGTGTGATAAAGATTTCTGGCAGTGTCTTCTCGTGTACAAAAGAGAATCTCTCTCACACAACCATAGACGAATATTATCTCACTCATACCAGCTCAAACTCACACCTTACAAATCATGGTAAGATCCTCTGGCACACATCCCGTGGCTTGTCCTAAAAAACACACTATTTACATGTCGAATCTGTGATTAAAAGTCAGAGAAAGTCACCCCACAAATCGAATTTATAAAGAAACACACGAGGGTCGTTAAATCTACATGACTCTTGCAGGGTAGCGGCCCCTGACAATGCTGCTCTGTTTTAAGTTTTCATCAAGGAATGAAATCTTCATCTTTTCAGTTTTATTGTTCATAAATGTATGTATTGTTTGGAAGAAATTTCTAATGGATCAGAATTTTTGTCTTTAGGTTTTCTTTCATATAAACTTCACATATCACATCATTTTACATTCTTCTATATAGCATCACATTACCTTATTTTTATGCTTTAAGAAATAATATATTATAACGTATAATATTAATTTTAATATCACAAAAATGTTAATATATCACATTTTTATTTTGGTCAGCATATCAAACATTTTGATTTTCATCACCATAAACAGAGTACAGCAAGTATTTTGTTTCTCATCAGAATGAACAGAGTACAGCAAGTATTTTGTTTCTCATCAGAATTAACAGAGTACAGCAAGTATTTTGTTTCTCATCAGAATGAACAGAGTACAGGAAGTATTTTGTTTCTCATCAGAATGAACAGAGTACAGGAAGTATTTTGTTTCTCATCAGAATGAACAGAGTACAGCGAGTATTTTGTTTCTCATCAGAGTGAACAGAGTACAGCAAGTATTTTGTTTCTCATCAGAATGAATAGAGTACAGCGAGTATTTTGTTTCTCATCAGAATGAACAGAGTACAGCAAGTATTTTGTTTCTCATCAGAATGAACAGAGTACAGCAAGTATTTTGTTTCTCATCAGAATGAAGAGTACAGCGAGTATTTTGTTTCTCATCAGAATGAACAGAGTACAGCGAGTATTTTGTTTCTCATCAGAATGAACAGAGTACAGCAAGTATTTTGTTTCTTATCAACATGAACAGGGCACTGCTAAAATTTTAATTTTCGTCAACACAAACATAATGTATTACACATTTTAAACACAATAATAATAATAATAATAATACAATAACAATAATACTTTTTTTCTGCTGAAACTACAGAAACATATAGTTCATATCAGCTCTTAACAAAAGCTCAGAAGATCATCTTGTGCCGTTACTTTGTTTCTATTGGATCTCCTGGGTGCTCTGTTATTTATTTGCGAAGACATTCGAGCTAAGTTGGTTCCTGTCTCTTGTAGTTGTTGTCCATGTACTAAATATAAATCTGTCTCTTATTGTTGTTGTCCATGTACTAAATATAAATCTGTCTCTTGTTTTTGTTGCCCATGTACTAAATATAAATCTGTCTCTTGTTGCTGTTGCCCATGTACTAAATATAAATCTGTCTCTTATTGTTGTTGTCCATGTACTAAATATAAATATGTCTCTTGTTGTTGTCCATGTACTAAATATACATCTGTCTCTTATTGTTGTTGTCTATGTACTAAATATAAATATGTCTCTTATTGTTGTTGTTGTCCATGTACTAAATATAAATATGTCTCTTGTTTTTGTTGCCCATGTAATAAATATAAATCTGTCTCTTGTTGCTGTTGTCCGTGTACTACATATAAATCTGTCTCTTATTGTTGTTGTCCATGTACTAAATATAAATCTGTCGTTATCTTGCTTTTCTGTTTCAACTTCTCCACCAGTTATGTCTTTTTTTATTGTTGTATTACCTCGACATCGCAACATAAGCCTTATATTCCTGTGAGACCTGGAAACATAACAACACAGCTGAGAAACACATAAGTGCCTTTGAAAGTAAATGCTATAGAAGAGTCCTCCAAGTATCATGAACAAAAGTACCCATTCTACAAGAATTTTATATAGAAGAAGATTGGCTTGTAAAAGAGACAACGTAGGTATTTTGGACACATTAAATATTAAACGTCATGAGAATTTGGAGAAGACAGTCTTGGAAAGTTACATAATGGGAATAAGAAAGAGAGGAAAACCAAGGCGAAGACGGCTGCAAGACATCGTTGATGATCTGCGAATGGATACATCAGCAACAGGCCATCTTGTTTACAATGAGAGGGCTACAGATGAGCTGTTAGGATGGAAAAACTCTTCATAGGGCATGCACATGACTGACTGATTACGTCCCTTGATATTGCCAGTAAGTTTTTGCTGTCTTGTCTTTATATTTGTCAAGTTATTTTTTTATATTAGAGTTAATTTAGTATATTTTGTTATTTTCTTTTCTGCTCATGGAAAGTGGCTCTCATTTTATGTATATAGCCCCATTTCAAGAACCTCAACTTTATTTTCTCATGTTCTATATAATGTCCAATCTTCTATACTAGAAAAAGAGTGCCGGGTATACACAGAATTTAATCATTCACAATTTTTATTACTGTGCTGTATGTTTGGACGTAAGAATTTTTGTTTCTATTCTGTTGAAAGTGTATTTGGCCATTCCTATTTTTCTGTTAATTTCCATTTCCCTTTTTATTTCCACCTGCTTTCAGTGTGTCCTTGGTACAAGAAATGTGGTGCAGGAAGTTATCTGATGTAACTGTGTCGTCCACATCTTTGATGTTTGATAATTTCACCGCACCAAAGTAGCTTTATCAGAGGTTTTAGACTATTTCTTTCTATTTGCTGTTTTCCTTGCACTGTTCGTGATGCCTCTCAGCTCCTGTAACGTAGTTGTATCTCCGCATGTAGGGTCTTGAACTAGTGATATTTTTAACGCTAGAAGAACTGTTCCAATATTTTCTTGATTACTGTTGAGTGACCCTTTACTTCCCTCCATCTAAACAGATTTTTACGTTTAGGCTGAAGGTAATAACCAAATATGATAATAAAGCTATGTCTCAGGGGCGCTATATTCCAAATATCGTTCAAAGTTAACAATCTTTGCAGTTGATATCATATATATGGTTTGGCCGTGTAGGAAGAGAACAGACAATCGAAAATGAGGTATGTACAAGAGATGAAGGAAACAAAGACCAAGAGGTAGACCAAGACAGAGATGAAGAAACAACATAGAAGAGGATATACATGAAACTGGTGTTACAAACTGGAGAGATAGGATTAGGAACAGGGAGGAATGGAGGCGAAATTTATCTGTAGGAATGAGACTTTATGTCTCAGAAAGCTGAGGAAGAAAAGGAAGAAATGAATCGCTGGCCTTATAGAAAAGATAGAACGTCTGTCTGTGCAAGGTTTTCTTTCTTATTAATTGTTTTATTTATTAATGTCCGTATCTCTTTACTATCTGCTCCAAGTCTTCAACCACTGCTTGATGCTGCTAAATATAGATTTTTAAAAGCATACAAACATAAATTACACTCGAGTATAGTGAGAAGCCAAATTAAAAGGCAGAAATCAATCACGCGAGTATAGTGAACAGTTAAATACTTATATAACACAGAAGTCACTCACGTGAGTATAAAGAGCAGGTAAATATAACACAAAAGTCACACACGTGAGTATTAAGAGCAGGTAAATATAACATGCAAGTAGACTTTTCAGAGCAGTGATTGGATGTGTAAAGGTGAGTAAGTGAGTACATTGTTTATTTAACTTCCTAGGCCAAAGTTTACAGCGAGATGTAGT
>CM019693.1:55076287-55093281 GCA_009760885.1 Achatina immaculata
TACATTCTCTCTCTCTCTCTCTCTCACTTGCTTTCTCATACTTACTATCACTCACTCACAAATACATTCACTTTCTCTCATGTGCTTTCTCATGCTTACTATCACTCACTCACAAATACATTCACTCTCTCTCTTTCACTTGCTTTCTCACACTTACTATCACTCACTCAAAAAATACATACATTCTCTCTCTCTCTTTCACTTGCTTTCTCACACTTACTATCACTCACTCACAAATACATTCGCTTTCTCTCTCTCTCTCTCTTTCTCTCTCTCTCACTTGCTTTCTCACACTTCCTATCACTCACTCACAAATATATTCACTCTCTCTCTCTCTCTCTCTCTCACTTGCTTTCTCACACTTCCTATCACTCACAAATATATTCACTCTCTCTCTCTCACTCTCTCTCACTTGCTTTCTCACACTTACTATCACTCACAAATATATTCACTCTCTCTCTCTCTCTCACTCTCTCACACTCATTTTCTCACACTTACTATCACTCAGTCACAAATACATTCACTTTCTCTCTCTCTCTCTCATTTGCTTTCTCTCTCACAGACACACACATACACACAGCCACACAAACAGACACAGACACAAGACAACAGACACACAGACACACACACAAACAGACACACAGACAGACAGATGCACAGACACACAGACAGACACAGGCAACACACACACACACACACACTTTTTTCCTCATTCTCTCTCACTCAAACTCATTCTCTCAAGCTTACTCACACATATATATTCACTTACTCATATTTTAAATTTGTTTCAAAAACAGTTTTCTCACATGTAAAGGTTACAATCTACAAATGAACAATTTTATATTAATCTACATAATAACAGCCCCACGCTTACTTCCATATACTCTTTGATAATCTCTTTATAAGTTGAGACAATCATTCATTCAAATAGCTAATCAAAGAAAGAGTGCACTGTTTTGACACTTCCCTAACCCCCTTCCCTAAAGACCACCACTGGCAAATGTTTGTGTTCTAAAATAGACTTGACAAATCTCTTTCTTCACAATTTTGATGTTCTGTTTAAGGGATGGATTTTGTGTATATTTAAATGTTCAAATTTCCAAACAGAAACATTTACTTTCTTGCTGAACTTTGTTCAGTGACTTTCAAAATTCTTCTGTATAAATCAATACCTTGTTTACAATTGTCAGTCTCTCTACTGGGGGGTAACTTGCTTTTATGGGTCACATTTTTCTAAGAGTGTGGCACTGTGATTACAGTTCATTTCTAGGAGAATGTGTTGTCTACAGTTTGGTTTCATCCATGGTTTCTGATAGGAGTGTGCTCTTGTACTTGTCTCTGTAGTCCCAAGTGTTGTGGAAACTTCTGAAGTCAAAGCCTGTAAGAAGACAAAATTTACAATTCTATGTTTTAAAATTGTCCATGCACAAAAGTATTAGAAATTATTCTCATATACCCAAGTGTCTCTCTCTCTCTCTCTCTGAACCTTAAGTGCCCAGGGCACATGGGGCTTCCGCAAAGGTTTTCCACAAATGCCTGTCTTCTGCTTTTTTTTCTGCTCTTGCCCAGGTGAGCCCTCTATTGCTCATCATCCTCTCTGTTCTTCTCCATGTCTCTTTTGGTCTACCCTTACTTCTGTTCCCCTGTGGTGTCCATCTTAGTGCTATTTTTGGTAGTGATTTGTCAGTCATTCGGAGCACATGTCCCAACCATCGCCAGCGTCTTTCCTCAATAACTGCTGTCAGTGGCTTCATCTGCATTTCTGCCAACAAGATGTTATTTCAGCCAAGTTTAGTCATAATTGTTCATTCATTTGAAGAAAAAATTGAATAGGGCAAGTGAATTACATCTCTACTTATACAGAGTTTAGTGATCACAACTGTGGTTAGAAGTTATTTTTTTTTAGTTTTATGCTGGACAGCAAAAATAACTAATGAAGAATGTATGAGAAGAGCTGGAGAGACAAAAAACCTTGTCAAAAAGATAAGAGAGAGACAATGTACTTTCATAGGACATGCAATGAGAAGAGGGGGCATTGAAAATATTATAACAACAGGAAAAATAGAAGGAAGAAGATCAAGAGGAAGGCCAAGAGAAATGATACTGGACAGTCTGACGGGATGGTGTGAGAGGAGATCACCAACTGAACTGACGGCCTGCATGAAGGATCGGGTACTCTGGAGAAGCACAATAGCCAACGCCAGTTGGCACAGCACATGATGATGATGATGATGCTGGTAGAAAATAGAGATATGCTTCTTCTATTGAAATAATGATCCTTTTGTTACTTTTTTTTAATGGTGTTCATTAGGTTTGCATATTGTGTAACATCATCTAAATTTATTGTTTTCTCATGGTGTTTGCATTCAGAACAAATCATATTCAGTATTGACATGTTTTTTGTTTTTTTTTTTGTGAGAAGGCATTGGTCATGTCAGTACTGTAGTTTTATATGTTCCTATGTTTGTGAGAAGGTATTGGTCATGTCAGTACTGTAGTTTTATATGTTCCTATGTTTGTGAGAAGGCATTGGTCATGTCAGTACTGTAGTTTTATATGTTCCTATGTTTGTGAGATGGCATTGGTCATGTCAGTACTGTAGTTTTATATGTTCCTATGTTTGTGAGAAGGTATTGGTCATGTCAGTACTGTAGTTTTATATGTTCCTATGTTTGTGAGAAGGTATTGGTCATGTCAGTACTGTAGTTTTATATGTTCCTATGTTTGTGAGACGGCATTGGTCATGTCAGTACTGTAGTTTTATATGTTCCTATGTTTGTGAGAAGGTATTGGTCATGTCAGTACTGTAGTTTTATATGTTCCTATGTTTGTGAGAAGGTATTGGTCATGTCAGTACTGTAGTTTTATATGTTCCTATGTTTGTGAGAAGGTATTGGTCATGTCAGTACTGTAGTTTTATATATTCCTATGATACCAGGGCTTGCAGGACTGGTTCTCGTATCTGAGGAGACGACAACGCCACTGTCACCATCAGCGCCGTCATTGTTGGAGACAGCATGTTCAGCTGTGTCATCTGTTGCAGGCGAAGGATCTGGATTTGAGATGCACGAGTCTTCCCTCCCTCCCTCGCTGATGTAAGCTTCAACTGGATCACTGAAGGTAGCATGAAAGCTTCACTTATTATTTCAAGTATATAATGTTTATCTTGTTATAAAGGACATTTTTAATTTGTGTAATTACTTTAAATATTAATGTTTCTCAGTTCTGTACAACCATTCATTCAGTGTGGATGGTGTTACAGTTGAAGATACTTCTCCATTTTGTACAATCCTTAGTGTTTCCAATCAGTTGAAATCCTTTTCTTTTTTCTATGCCACTTGGTCAGTCTTATGAGTTTTTTCTATGCCATTTGGTCAGTCTTATGAGTTTTTTCTATGCCACTTGGTCAGTCTTATGAGTTTTTTCTATGCCACTTGTTCAGTCTTATGAGTTTTTTCTATGCCACTTGGTCAGTCTTATGAGTTTTTTCTATTCCACTTGGTCAGTCTTATGAGTTTTTTCTAAGCCACTTGGTCAGTCTTATGAGTTTTTTCTATTCCACTTGGTCAGTCTTATGAGTTTTTTCTATTCCACTTGGTCAGTCTTATGAGTTTTTTCTAAGCCACTTGGTCAGTCTTATGAGTTTTTTCTAAGCCACTTGGTCAGTCTTATGAGTTTTTCTATGCCACTGTTCAGTCTTATGAGTTTTTTCTAAGCCACTTGGTCAGTCTTATGAGTTTTTCTATGCCACTGTTCAGTCTTATGAGTTTTTCTATGCCACTTGTTCAGTCTATGAGTTTTTTCTATGCCACTGTTCAGTCTTATGAGTATTTTCTATGCCACTTGTTTAGTCTTATGAGTTTTTTTCTATGCCACTGTTCAGTCTTATGAGTTTTTCTATGCCACTTGGTCAGTCTTATGAGTTTTTCTATGCCACTGTTCAGTCTTATGAGTTTTTCTATGCCACTGTTCAGTCTTATGAGTTTTTCTATGCCACTTGTTCAGTCTTATGAGTTTTTCTATGCCACTTGGTCAGTCTTATGAGTTTTTCTATGCCACTTGTCAGTCTTATGAGTTTTTCTATGCCACTTGGTCAGTCTTATGAGTATTTTCTATGCCACTTGGTCAGTCTTATGAGTTTTTCTATGCCACTGTTCAGTCTTATGAGTTTTTTCTAAGCCACTTGGTCAGTCTTATGAGTATTTTCTATGCCACTGTTCAGTCTTATGAGTATTTTCTATGCCACTTGTCAGTCTTATGAGTTTTTCTATGCCACTGTTCAGTCTTATGAGTTTTTTCTATGCCACTTGTCAGTCTTATGAGTTTTTCTATGCCACTGTTCAGTCTTATGAGTCTAAAAGAACATAGTTCTAAACATAATTTGTTAGATCTGGTATCTTGTTAGAAATTATCTTAGTAAATATGCGAGAGTGGAATGTCAGAAGAACTCCATTGAAAATGTATTTGTGTGTGTGTATGTACATATGTGTGTGTGCTATTTTGTTAGATCAGTTACTTCTTATGTAGTTCATTATCCTATATTTGTGAATGTAATATTTTCTTCTTCATTCACTCATTTCCATGTCCCTTGTGGAACTTTGCCTCCCTAACAGCACTCCTGTAGGCCTCTCGGTTGTGGGCAAGATGGTCTGCTGCTGATGTATCCATTTGCAGATCATCAACAATATCTTGCAGCCATCTTTGCCTTGGTCTTCCTCTCTTTCTTTTTCCCATTATGCACTTTTCCAAGACGGTTTTCTCTAGGTTATCATGACGTTTAATGTGTCCAAAATATTTAAGTTTTCTCTGTTTAATACTCTTTACTAGTCAGCCTTCTTCAATATTAAGTTCTCGTAGTATGGATATATTTGTTCTTTTCTGTGTCCATGATATTTGAAGAACTCTTCTGTAGCATTTACATTCAAAGGCATTTATGTGTTTCTCAGCTGTTTTGTTAAGTATCCAGGTCTTACAGGCATATGTTGCGATGGGAAAAATGCATGCCCTTAAAAATCTTATTTTTGTAGTTCTGTCTGTTCCTCTCCACAGCTTCTTTAGTTGTTTTACTTTCTGAAGAGTGGTAGATGTCCTCCTTTTAATTTCCCTCATTGTATCTCCATTATTAGTTAGCAGTGATAAAGATATTTAAAAGTCTCCACTTCTTCCAGTATTTCCTCATTGATATATATATATATATCAGCTGCCTTGTTTGTTTTGTCAGTTGTCAATTTTCATCTTGCATTCTTATATATGTATACATGGGTGTGTGCATGCATGTACGTGTGTGCGTGTCTGTGTGTTTGCATGTGCATGCATGTACGTGCGTGCGTGTCTGTGTGTAATGTGTATGTTAAGTTTGTGTGTGTTTATTTATTTAGTTATTTATTTCTTGCAATTTTTGTATACTTTTTAAAATTAAGTGTATGTGTGGTAAGCTGGAGATGTAAAGGGCAGAATGTAAGATGAGCGTGCATGCCCAATTCTCCACCCTTTTAAAATAAAGATCATTCATTCATTCTCCCTCTGTCTCTGAGTGTTTGGTCTCATGGACTTTGTGCCAGACAGTTTGGTCTTGCAGACTTAGTACCACTGGTTATGTCTTGGGGGACTTAACATCTCTGAGTTTGGTCTCCTGGATATAATGCCTCTGGATTGGGTCTTGTGGACTTTACACTCTGGATTGGGTCTTGCACATTGGATGCTTCTGGGTTCATTCTTATGGATATAACATTTCTAGGTTAGGCCTCACAGACTTCATTCAGGAGTGTTAGATCTTGTGGATTTAATGCTGGTGGGTTGTGTCTTGTGTACTTGACACTCTGGGTTGTGTCTTGTGGATTTGGCACTCTGGGTTGTGTCTTGTGTACTTGTCACTCTGGGTTGTGTCTTGTGGACTTGACACTTTGGGTTGTGTCTTGTGGACTTGGCACTCTGGGTTGTGTCTTGTGTACTTGGCACTCTGGGTTGTGTCTTGTGGACTTGGCACTCTGGATTGTTTCTTTTGGATTTGACATCTCTGGATTGGGTCTAGTGGACTTGACACTCTGGGTTGTGTCTTGTGGACTTGACACTCTGGGTTGTGTCTTGTGGACGTGGCACTCTGGGTTGTGTCTTGTGGACTTGGCACTCTGGATTGGGTCTTTTGGACTTGGCATCTCTGGATTGGGTCTAGTGGACTTGACTCTCTGGATTGGGTCTTGTGGACTTGACACTCTGGGTTGTGTCTTGTGTACTTGACACTCTGGATTGGGTCTTTTGGACTTGGCATCTCTGGATTGGGTCTAGTGGACTTGACTCTCTGGATTGGGTCTTGTGAACTTGACACTCTGGGTTGTGTCTTGCAGACTGGTTATGCTTCTGGATTCAGTGTTATGGACATGAAATTTCTAGGTTAGGTCTCACAGACTTTACTCATGAGTGTTAGGTCTTGTGGATTTAATGCTGGTGGGTTATGTCTTGGGGACTTGACATCTCTGGGTTGGGTCTCCTGGCCTTAATGCCACTGGGTTGGGTTTTGTGGATTGTTTTGTCTCACAGACTTCTAAAAATGGGTACCAGAGAAATCTGGAAAGGTAAAGTGGCCAGGCGTGATACTGTCCATATCACAGTTTCATGTGCCGAAGGTCATGGAAAATATGGGCCTAACACCGTATTGCCCAATATGCCTTAATGGCATGGAAATGTGAATTTTACCTTTACCTTAGCTCACAGACAAGATGCATCTTTTCACACAATCAGTAGCTGGTTTCTTTTGTTCACTGTGCTTGTATTAGTGTTTATGTTGTTCAGAAAGTTCTCTGAAGACATGTTGATTTGTTAGATCTGGTATCTTGTTAGAAATTATCTTAGTAAATATGCGAGAGTGGAATGTCAGAAGAACTCCATTGAAAATGTATTTGTGTGTGTGTATGTACATATGTGTGTGTGCTATTTTGTTAGATCAGTTACTTCTTATGTAGTTCATTATCCTATATTTGTGAATGTAATATTTTCTTCTTCATTCACTCATTTCCATGTCCCTTGTGGAACTTTGCCTCCCTAACAGCACTCCTGTAGGCCTCTCGGTTGTGGGCAAGATGGTCTGCTGCTGATGTATCCATTTGCAGATCATCAACAATATCTTGCAGCCATCTTTGCCTTGGTCTTCCTCTCTTTCTTTTTCCCATTATGCACTTTTCCAAGACGGTTTTCTCTAGGTTATCATGACGTTTAATGTGTCCAAAATATTTAAGTTTTCTCTGTTTAATACTCTTTACTAGTCAGCCTTCTTCAATATTAAGTTCTCGTAGTATGGATATATTTGTTCTTTTCTGTGTCCATGATATTTGAAGAACTCTTCTGTAGCATTTACATTCAAAGGCATTTATGTGTTTCTCAGCTGTTTTGTTAAGTATCCAGGTCTTACAGGCATATGTTGCGATGGGAAAAATGCATGCCCTTAAAAATCTTATTTTTGTAGTTCTGTCTGTTCCTCTCCACAGCTTCTTTAGTTGTTTTACTTTCTGAAGAGTGGTAGATGTCCTCCTTTTAATTTCCCTCATTGTATCTCCATTATTAGTTAGCAGTGATAAAGATATTTAAAAGTCTCCACTTCTTCCAGTATTTCCTCATTGATATATATATATATATCAGCTGCCTTGTTTGTTTTGTCAGTTGTCAATTTTCATCTTGCATTCTTATATATGTATACATGGGTGTGTGCATGCATGTACGTGTGTGCGTGTCTGTGTGTTTGCATGTGCATGCATGTACGTGCGTGCGTGTCTGTGTGTAATGTGTATGTTAAGTTTGTGTGTGTTTATTTATTTAGTTATTTATTTCTTGCAATTTTTGTATACTTTTTAAAATTAAGTGTATGTGTGGAAAGCTGGAGATGTAAAGGGCAGAATGTAAGACGAGCCTGCATGCCCAATTCTCCACCCTTTTAAAATAAAGATCATTCATTCATTCTCCCTCTGTCTCTGAGTGTTTGGTCTCATGGACTTTGTGCCAGACAGTTTGGTCTTGCAGACTTAGTACCACTGGTTATGTCTTGGGGGACTTAACATCTCTGAGTTTGGTCTCCTGGATTTAATGCCTCTGGATTGGGTCTTGTGGACTTGACACTCTGGATTGGGTCTTGCAGATTGGATGCTTCTGGGTTCATTCTTATGGATATAACATTTCTAGGTTAGGCCTCACAGACTTCATTCAGGAGTGTTAGATCTTGTGGATTTAATGCTGGTGGGTTGTGTCTTGTGTACTTGACACTCTGGGTTGTGTCTTGTGGACTTGGCACTCTGGGTTGTGTCTTGTGTACTTGGCACTCTGGGTTGTGTCTTGTGGACTTGACACTCTGGGTTGTGTCTTGTGGACTTGGCACTCTGGGTTGTGTCTTGTGTACTTGGCACTCTGGGTTGTGTCTTGTGGACTTGGCACTCTGGATTGGGTCTTTTGGACTTGGCATCTCTGGATTGGGTCTAGTGGACTTGACACTCTGGGTTGTGTCTTGTGGACTTGACACTCTGGGTTGTGTCTTGTGGACGTGGCACTCTGGGTTGTGTCTTGTGGACTTGGCACTCTGGATTGGGTCTTTTGGACTTGGCATCTCTGGATTGGGTCTAGTGGACTTGACTCTCTGGATTGGGTCTTGTGGACTTGACACTCTGGGTTGTGTCTTGTGTACTTGACACTCTGGATTGGGTCTTGTGGACTTGGCATCTCTGGATTGGGTCTAGTGGACTTGACACTCTGGGTTGGTTCTTGTGGACTTGACACTCTGGGTTGTGTCTTGCAGACTGGATGCTTCTGGATTCAGTGTTATGGACATGAAATTTCTAGGTTAGGTCTCACAGACTTTACTCATGAGTGTTAGGTCTTGTGGATTTAATGCTGGTGGGTTATGTCTTGGGGACTTGACATCTCTGGGTTGGGTCTCCTGGCCTTAATGCCACTGGGTTGGGTTTTGTGGATTGTTTTGTCTCACAGACTTCTAAAAATGGGTACCAGAGAAATCTGGAAAGGTAAAGTGGCCAGGCGTGATACTGTCCATATCACAGTTTCATGTGCCGAAGGTCATGGAAAATATGGGCCTAACACCATATTGCCCAATATGCCTTAATGGCATGGAAATGTGAATTTTACCTTTACCTTACCTCACAGACAAGGTGCATCTTTTCACACAATCAGTGGCTGGTTTCTTTTGTTCACTGTGCTTGTATTAGTGTTTATGTTGTTCAGAAAGTTCTCTGAAGACATGTTGATTTGTTCTATTTTTCTGTAGTATTTATTGCTTTTATATTCCAAACTCTGCTGCTTGTAATTTCTTAAAGATCTGTTTATTTGTCCAATTATGACATAAATAGAGCAGCATTGGCTATACATAGCTCTGAATAGCACCAGTGCTGCTGGATAGTTGTAGAATGATTTTCAATGAAATGTCTGTTTGTCTGATTGAAACAGATGCTGAAGCTGAATACTGGGAGCTATTCTTCTTGGAACACTCTCAGATGTGGACAGTTGGATGGTTGGACACCGCAGTACCTCAGGCCAGGCTGTGGACAGTTGGATGGTTGGACACCGCAGTACCTCAGGCCAGGCTGTGGACAGCACCAGACAGGTAGGACTGTGTGTATTCCTACTCTTATCTCCTTTTTTTGTGTTTGTCCTCTCTTTTTTTGTCTTCATCATTTCTCTTTTATCTTTCTTTTTCTTCTTCCTCTCTCTTTTTTCTCATTTTTTTTGTTTCTTTTTCTACTTTATATATATATATATATTTTTTTTTTACTTTTCTTTTTCATGTCCTCTTTTTTAATTCTCCATGTTGTTTTCTGCCTTCTTCTGTTTGGTTTTGTTTTGTTGCTTTTTTTCATCTTTTCATTCTTTCATTTTTGTTTTTTTTCTGTTTCTTCTGCATCTTTTTGTTGTTTTTTTTTCTGTTTCTTCTGCATTTTTTTGTTTTGTTTTTTTTCTGTTTCTTCTGCATCTTTTTGTTGTTTTTTTTCTGTTTCTTCTGCATTTTTTTGTTTTGTTTTTTTTCTGTTTCTTCTGCATCTTTTTGTTGTTTTTTTTCTGTTTCTTCTGCATCTTTTTGTTGTTTTTTTTTCTGTTTCTTCTGCATCTTTTTGTTGTTTTTTTTCTGTTTCTTCTGCATCTTTTTGTTGTTTTTTTTTCTGTTTCTTCTGCATCTTTTTGTTGTTTTTTTTTTCTGTTTCTTCTGCATCTTTTTGTTGTTTTTTTTTTTTTTTCTGTGCAGCTGCCTTGTGTTTTTGTTCTTTTTTGTCTTCCTTTTGTCTGTCTTTTTTCTTTCTCTTCACTGTCTTTTTTTTCTTCTGCATCCTTTCTTTCTTTCTTTTCTTTTCTAGCAGTCTCAACTCTCTGGATATGGCCTTGCGTGCTGAATGCCTCTGGGTTGAGTCTTGAGGACTAAATGCCTCTGGGTTCGGTCTCAGAGACTTAACACCTCTGGGTCAAGTTTATCTGGCTTTGCACCTCTGGTCTGGTCTGTCGGGCTTTGCACCTCTGGGTCTGGTCTGGCGGGCTTGGCACCTCTGGGTCTGGTCTGGCGGGCTTGGCACCTCTAGGTCTGGTCTGTCAGGCTTGGCACCTCGGGTCTGGTCTGGCGGCTTGGCACCTCTGGGTCTGGTCTGTCGGGCTTGGCACCTCTGGGTCTGGTCTGGCGGGCTTGGCACCTCTGGGTCTGGTCTGGCGGGCTTGGCACCTCTGGGTCTGGTCTGGCGGGCTTGGCACCTCTGGGTCTGGTCTGTCGGGCTTGGCACCTCTGGGTCTGGTCTGTCGGGCTTGGCACCTCTGGGTCTGGTCTGTCGGGCTTGGCACCTCTGGGTCTGGTCTGGCGGGCTTGGCACCTCTGGGTCTGGTCTGGCGGGCTTGGCACCTCTGGGTCTGGTCTGTCGGGCTTGCACCTCTGGGTCTGGTCTGCGGGCTTGGCACCTCTGGGTCTGGTCTGTCGGGCTTTGCACCTCTGGGTCTGGTCTGGCGGGCTTGGCACTCTGGGTCTGGTCTGGCGGGCTTGGCACCTCTGGGTCTGGTCTGGCGGGCTTGGCACCTCTGGGTCTGGTCTGGCGGGCTTGGCACCTCTGGGTCTGGTCTGGCGGGCTTGGCACCTCTGGGTCTGGTCTGTCGGGCTTGGCACCTGGGTCTGGTCTGTCGGGCTTGGCACCTCCGGGTCTGGTCTGTCGGGCTTGGCACCTCCGGGTCTGGTCTGGCGGGCTTGGCACCTCGGGTCTGGTCTGGCGGGCTTGGCACCTCCGGGTCTGGTCTGTTGGGCTTGGCACCTCTGGGTCTGGTCTGTTGGGCTTGGCACCTCTGGGTCTGGTCTGTCGGGCTTGGCACCTCTGGGTCTGGTCTGGCGGGCTTGGCACTCTGGGTCTGGTCTGGCGGGCTTGGCACCTCTGGGTCTTTTCTGTCGGGCTTGGCACCTCTGGGTCTGGTCTGTCGGGCTTGGCACCTCTGGGTCTGGTCTGTCGGGCTTGGCACCTCTGGGTCTGGTCTGGTGGGCTTGGCACCTCTGGGTCTGGTCTGGCGGCTTGGCACCTCTGGGTCTGGTCTGGTGGGCTTGGCACCTCTGGGTCTGGTCTGTCAGGCTTGGCACTCTGGGTCTGGTCTGTCGGGCTTGACACCTCTGGGTCTGGTCTGTCAGGCTTGGCACCTCTGGGTCTGGTCTGTCAGGCTTGGCACCTCGGGTCTGGTCTGGTCTGGTCTGTCGGGCTTGACACCTCTGGGTCTGGTCTGTCGGGCTTGACACCTCTGGGTCTGGTCTGTCAGGCTTGGCACCTCTGGGTCTGGTCTGTTGGGCTTGACACCTCTGGGTCTGGTCTGGTGGCTTGGCACCTCTAGGTCTGGTCTGTCAGACTTGCACCTCTGGGTCTGGTCTGTCAGACTTGGCACCTCTGGGTCTGTCTGGTGGGCTTGGCACCTCTAGGTCTGGTCTGTCAGACTTGGCACCTCTGGGTCTGGTCTGTCAGACTTGGCACCTCTGGGTCTGGTCTGTCAGACTTGGCACCTCTAGGTCTGGTCTGTCAGACTTGGCACCTCTGGGTCTGGTCTGTCAGGCTTGGCACCTCTGGGTCTGGTCTGTGGGCTTGGCACCTCTGGTCTGGTCTGTCAGGCTTGGCACCTCTGGGTCTGGTCTGGTGGGCTTGGCACCTCTAGGTCTGGTCTGTCAGACTTGGCACCTCTGGGTCTGGTCTGTCAGGCTTGGCACCTCTGGGTCTGGTCTGGTGGGCTTGGCACCTCTGGGTCTGGTCTGTCAGACTTGGCACCTCTGGGTCTGGTCTGGTGGGCTTGGCACCTCTGGGTCTGGTCTGTCAGACTTGGCACCTCTGGGTCTGGTCTGTCAGGCTTGGCACCTCTGGGTCTGGTCTGGTGGGCTTGGCACCTCTGGGTCTGGTCTGTCGGGCTTGGCTCCTCTGGGTCTGGTCTGGTGGGCTTGGCACCTCTGGGTCTGGTCTGTCAGGCTTGGCTCCTCTGGGTCTGGTCTGGTGGGTTTGGCACCTCTGGTGTTTTATCTGGCTGACTTGGCATCTCTGGGTTTCGTCTTTGGGACTTGGCACTTCTGGGTTTGTTCTCACGGACTCGGCACCTCTGGGTTGAGTATCGCTGACTTAATGCCTCTGAGTTGAGTCTCGCTAGTTTCTTGTTTTTCGTCATCTTTATTTTTTATCAGCTTCTTCGTCTTCCTTTGCCCTTTGTTCGTGTTATGCTCTGTTGTATCATCCTCAAGCTTTTGTGCGTGTGAGTGAGTGTGAGTGTTTGTGTGTGTGTGTGTGTGTTTCAGTCAGTCAGTGTCAGTATTGTCTCATTTTTCTTTCTTTCCTTAAATCTTTTTTTCCTCCCTCCATTTTTTTCTTATTATCTGGCTTTTTTTTTTTTCGTTTTCTTCTTCCTACTACTACGACTGCTTCTTTCATTCTCATTCTTCCTTCCTCAAACTTCATTCTGCCTTCCCATGTCTTCTTCTTTTCTTCAGCCTTGTGGCTGATTCACTCACTCCTCTATGTCTTCTTCTTTGCTCCAGCCTTCCGGCTGATTCACTCACTCCTCTCCTCCTATGTCTTCTTCTTTGCTCCAGCCTTCCGGCTGATTCACTCACTCCTCTCCTCCTATGTCTTCTTCTTTGCTCCAGCCTTCCGGCTGATTCACTCACTCCTCTCCTCCTGTGTCTTCTTCTTTGCTCCAGCCTTCCGGCTGATTCACTCACTCCTGTCCTCCTATGTCTTCTTCTTTGCTCCAGCTTCCGGCTGATTCACTCACTCCTCTCCTCCTGTGTCTTCTTCTTTGCTCCAGCTTCCGGCTGATTCACTCACTCCTCTATGTCTTCTTCTTGCTCCAGCCTTCGGCTGATTCACTCACTCCTCTCCTCGTATGTCTTCTTCTTTGCTCAGCCTTCCGGCTGATTCACTCACTCCTCTGCCTTCTTCTTTGCTCAGCCTTCCGGCTGATTCACTCACTCCTCTATGTCTTCTTCTTTGCTCAGCCTTCCGGCTGATTCACTCACTCCTATGTCTTCTACGTTGCTCCAGCCTTCGGCTGATTCACTCACTCCTCTATGTCTTCTTCTTTGCTCAGCCTTCCGGCTGATCACTCACTCCTCTATGTCTTCTTCTTTGCTCAGCCTTCCGGCTGATTCACTCACTCCTATGTCTTCTCTTTGCTCCAGCTTCCGGCTGATTCACTCACTCCTATGTCTTCTCTTTGCTCCAGCCTTCGGCTGATTCACTCACTCCTATGTCTTCTACGTTGCTCCAGCCTTCGGCTGATTCACTCACTCCTCTATGTCTTCTTCTTTGCTCAGCCTTCCGGCTGATTCACTCACTCCTATGTCTTCTCTTTGCTCCAGCCTTCGGCTGATTCACTCACTCCTATGTCTTCTCTTTGCTCCAGCCTTCGGCTGATTCACTCACTCCTATGTCTTCTTTGCTCCAGTCTTCCGGCTGATTCACTCACTCCTCTATGTCTTCTTCTTTGCTCCAGCCTTCGGCTGATTCACTCACTCCTATGTCTTCTTTGCTCCAGTCTTCCGGCTGATTCACTCACTCCTATGTCTTCTACGTTGCTCCAGCCTTCTGGCTGATTCACTCACTCCTCTATGTCTTCTTCTTTGCTCAGCCTTCCGGCTGATTCACTCACTCCTATGTCTTCTACGTTGCTCCAGCCTTCCGGCTGATCACTCACTCCTCTCCTATGTCTTCTTATTTGCTCCAGCCTTCCGGCTGATCACTCACTCCTCTATGTCTTCTTCTTGCTCCAGCCTTCGGCTGATTCACTCACTCCTGTCCTCCTATGTCTTCTACGTTGCTCCAGCCTTCTGGCTGATTCACTCACTCCTATGTCTTCTTCTATGCTCCAGCCTTCTGGCTGATTCACTCACTCCTATGTCTTCTTATTTGCTCCAGCCTTCGGCTGATTCACTCACTCTTCTCCTCCTATGTCTTTTTCTTTGCTCCAGCTTCCGGCTGATTCCTCACTCCTCTCCTCCTTGTCTTCTTCTTTGCTCTAGCCTTCCGGCTGATCACTCACTCCTCTATCTTCTTCTTTGCTTCAGCCTTCCGGCTGATTCACTCACTCTTCTCCTCCTGTGTCTTCTTCTTTGCTTCAGCCTTCCGGCTGATTCACTCATTCCTCTCCTCCTATGTCTTTTTCTTTGCTCCAGCCTTCGGCTGATTCACTCACTCCTCTATCTTCTTCTTTGCTCCAGCCTCCGGCTGATTCACTCACTTTTCTCCTCCTATGTCTTCTTCTTTACTCCAGCCTTCCGCTGATTCACTCACTCCTATGTCTTTTTCTTTGCTCCAGCCTTCGGCTGATTCACTCACTCTTCTCCTCCTATGTCTTCTACGTTGCTCCAGCCTTCGGCTGATTCACTCACTCCTATGTCTTCTTCTTTGCTCAGCCTTCCGGCTGATTCACTCACTCCTGTCCTCCTATGTCTTCTTATTTGCTCCAGCCTTCTGGCTGATTCACTCACTCCTCCTATGTCTTTTTCTTTGCTCCAGCCTTCGGCTGATTCACTCATCCTCTCCTCCTATGTCTTCTTCTTTGCTCCAGCTTCCGGCTGATTCACTCACTCCTCTCCTCCTATGTCTTCTTTGCTCCAGCCTTCGGCTGATTCACTCACTCCTATGTCTTTTTCTTTGCTCCAGCCTTCGGCTGATTCACTCACTTTTCTCCTCCTATGTCTTCTTCTTTGCTCCAGCCTTCCGGCTGATTCACTCACTCCTCTCCTCCTATGTCTTCTTCTTTGCTCCAGCCTTCCGGCTGATTCACTCACTCCTCTCCTCCTATGTCTTCTTTGCTCCAGCCTTCGGCTGATTCACTCACTCCTCCTATGTCTTTTCTTTGCTCCAGCCTTCGGCTGATTCACTCACTTTTCTCCTCCTATGTCTTCTACGTTGCTCCAGCCTTCCGGCTGATTCACTCACTCCTCTCCTCCTATGTCTTCTTCTTTGCTTCAGCCTTCCGGCTGATTCACTCCTCCTATGTCTTCTTCTTGCTCCAGCCTTCGGCTGATTCACTCACTCCTCTCCTCCTATCTTCTTCTTTGCTCAGCCTTCCGGCTGATTCACTCACTCCTCCTCCTATGTCTTCTCTTTGCTCCAGCCTTCGGCTGATTCACTCACTCCTCTCCTATGTCTTCTTCTTGCTCCAGCCTTCGGCTGATTCACTCACTCCTCTCTCCTATGTCTTCTTCTTTGCTCCAGCCTTCCGGATGATTCACTCACTCCTCTCTCCTATGTCTTTTCTTTGCTCCAGCCTTCGGCTGATTCACTCACTCTCCTCCTATGTCTTCTTCTTTGCTCCAGCCTTCCGGATGATTCACTCACTCTTCTCCTCCTATGTCTTCTTCTTTGCTCCAGCCTTCCGGCTAATTCAATCACTCCTATGTCTTCTTCTTTGCTCCAGCCTTCCGGCTGATTCACTCACTCCTCTCCTCCTATGTCTTCTTCTTTGCTCCAGCCTTCCGGCTGATTCACTCACTCTTCTCCTCCTATGTCTTCTTCTTTGCTCCAGCCTTCCGGCTGATTCACTCACTCCTCTCCTCCTATTCTTCTTCTTTGCTCCAGCCTTCCGGATGATTCACTCACTCCTCTCCTCCTGTGTCTTCTTCTTTGCTCCAGCCTTCCAGCTGACTCACTCACTCCTCTCCTCGTATGTCTTCTTCTTTGCTCCAGTCTTCCGGCTGATTCACTCACTCCTCTCCTCCTATGTCTTCTTCTTTGCTCCAGCCTTCTGGCTGATTCACTCACTCCTCTCCTCCTATGTCTTCTTCTTTGCTCCAGCCTTCCGGCTGATTCACTCACTCCTGTCCTCCTATGTCTTCTTCTTTGCTCCAGCCTTCCGGCTGATTCACTCCTCCTATGTCTTCTTCTTTGCTCCAGCCTTCCGGCTGATTCACTCACTCCTCTCCTCCTATGTCTTCTTCTTTGCTCCAGCCTTCCGGCTGATTCACTCACTCCTATGTCTTCTTCTTTGCTCCAGCCTTCCGGCTGATTCACTCACTCCTCTCCTCCTATGTCTTCTTCTTTGCTCCAGCCTTCCGGCTGATTCACTCACTCCTCTCCTCCTATGTCTTCTTCTTTGCTCCAGCCTTCCGCTGATTCACTCACTCCTCTCCTCCTATGTCTCTTCTTTGCTCCAGCCTTCCGGCTGATTCACTCCTCTCCTCCTATGTCTTCTTCTTTGCTCCAGCCTTCCGGCTGATTCACTCACTCCTCTCCTCCTATGTCTTCTTCTTTGCTCCAGCCTTCCGGCTGATTCACTCACTCCTCTCCTCCTATGTCTTCTTCTTTGCTCCAGCCTTCCGGCTGATTCACTCACTCCTCTCCTCCTATGTCTTCTTCTTTGCTCCAGCCTTCCGGCTGATTCACTCACTCCTATGTCTTCTTCTTTGCTCCAGCCTTCCGGCTGATTCACTCACTCCTCTCCTATGTCTTCTTCTTTGCTCCAGCCTTCCGGTGATTCACTCACTCCTCTCTCCTATGTCTTTTCTTTGCTCC